>JAHWFP010073042.1:0-17549 GCA_023313725.1 Lithobius niger | reverse complement strand
ATAAGAGTTGTAGCATGAAAGCTCCTCGAGCGTAGCGAGACGACGCGGAATGAGCGAGCGACTCCACTAGTTGCTTTTTAAAAATGTTCAATTTAATTATAGCAGTAGCCATTTGTGCATAGTACTGGTCATATTACTGCATAGAGTGGGCTCGTTTCATTGGCTCCTGTATACAGTTGTTACTCCCCCCCCCCCCCCCCGGGTCGGCGTAGCATCTCCCTCGCGAGCTGCTATTTCGACCGGCTCTTCTGTCAATCACTACAGAGGGGCGGAGTCTTGAACTCGACAGCCAATCAGAGAGCACGTAAAGGCTGGGTCGCGAGCGCTATTTCGACCAGTGGTTTTCAAATATTACTAGCACAGATGGTGTTAGCCTACAGGGGGTCGAAATAAAAAAAATGCAGGGAATTGTTAGGTCGACCTGTAGTTTGGAAAGAAGAAAATATGGGAAGGGGGGGGGGGGTTAGTCAAGTGGCTGCTTAGCTATGTTTAGCTATTTTGACCGGGGTTTTCAAATACATACTGTGTGCAAGGGTCGAAATAGCAAAAATTCTAGGTATTGTTAGATCGACCTGGAGTGTGGAAAACTGAAGAAAATGAGGGAGGAGCGGGGAGTGGGTCACTGCTACAAGCCGGTGCTATTTCGACCAGCAGTTTTCAAATGTGTACAGGGGGTCGAAATAGAAAAAAATACAACTGAAGAAAATAAAGGAATAATCAGTCTAGTGGATACTATACACAAAATTTATCACACCCAAGAGCCCCCTTCCTACTTTTTTCGTTTCTGTACTGAACCTTCCACAATCGCCCCCCTACCCCCTCCTTGGAAGCTTCATCACAAATATACGGCCCCCAAGCTGCTTTTGCTTTTACTGAACAAGTATTTTTCTTGCGTTGCCTAATACTTGGCTCCATGGGGGAAAAAAAGGTTTTCAAGACATAACGAATAAACAGAATTTTCCAAGAACCTTACTCCCCCTCGACTCGTTCTTGGGAGGAGAGGAAAGGTGCACTTGTATGGTCCCCCTACTTAGCCAGTCAAGACTTGCCAAGGGGTGCTTGGAAAGGGGAAAGGTACACCTGTATGGTCCCCCTACCTGGCCAGCCATACTTGCCAGGTGGTGCTTGGAAAGGGGAAAGGTACACCTGTATGGTCCCCCTACCTGGCCAAAGATATTGACCTCTTGGAGAAAGTCCAGCGCCGTTATACAACATATCTCCCTGGATTCCGGGAAGTTGTTTACCGTGAAAGACTTGTAAGATTGGGTCTGGAGTTGTTTGAACTGCGACGTATAAAAGCCGACCTCGTACTTACATGTAAGATACTTCATAATTTAATCGGCATTGACCTTCCGTTTTTCGATCCTGCACGACGCCTTATTTGTACACGCGATCACGAGTTTAAGTTGGCCATACCTGCATCAAACCTTGACTGTCGCCGTCATTTCTTCTCGGTTTGAGTGGTTCCTATTTGGAACGCACTCACTGTAAAGACTGTCTGCACTGTTGGTTTCAACCTTTCGTAGGTTGCTTGATGAGGAACCGCTTCACGTATTTCTGAAACGTCCTTTACTCCCGGACACCTAATGGTTTTTTTTTCACCAGAACCCCCCCCCCCATTCTTCCCTTTGAGAACTGTGTTGGTGGTCCCAAGCCCTTCCGTCTTTTTAAAATATAACATTTTTATTAATTTTTGGCGGCATGTAGGCCGCTTGGGGTAGCCCAGCCATCCTATTCTATCAGGTTGGCCTTTGATTTTTTATATATATACTAGCTGTACCCGTGCAGATCATCTGCGCATGTGCGAGCGAAATACTATATTGAGCAGCATGAATTGAAAACGTTCTCCTGTTCCCCAGCAACCATCCCACGCCCCCATTGTGTGGTTTGCGCCCCTTTCCCGGGCGTCGGCGGTATTTTGGAGCTAATCATCTGTGCATGCGCCAGCGAAATACTATACTGGGCAGCATGACATAAAAAAGGCCTCCGACGGCCCCCCCTGCCCCCCCGCCCCCCTTGCCCCGGTCCCCCCGCCCTCCCCCCCCCCCCCCCTCCCGGAGGAACTTCCTCATTGGGGTCCTGGGGTATTTGGTCTTCTTAAAATAGTAAATAGCACTTCTCAGTGTAGCTGCGTTGCCTGTTTCACTGTCTTGATACCAACACGATAAGCCCGCAACAACGATCACGCAGGCAGTGATTGTTACTCAACCAACTTTGAAATTACTCAATTCGGCTCTAATAGCCACCGTTATTGAAGTTTTTGGTTTCCTAATTGTTAGGCTTCCACATTGTGAGTGTCGTCGTCATTTTATTCTCGTAACAGAAATTAATATTATAAGCATTGTTTGGCTTCTACATTGTTAGCGGCTTATTCCCCTTCTTTAGCGGTCTTGCAGTGCTGGAAACACCGGTTCTCGTCAGATCCCCGAAGTTAAGCAGCATTGGGCTGGATTGATACTTGGGTGGGTGACCGTCTGGGAATCTGGCTGTTGCAGACATAGGGCCTTAGGGCTTCGGGCAGATGACCAGGAGTGGTTAACGATCGTTAAACCCTTTTTTAAGCCTTCTTTAAGGCAAATAAGTATATAGATATTTTTTTATTTACTATTTATTTTAAGTCTTGGCAAATCCCACTATCTGGGTGCTTTAGTTTTAAGTATTCACCGTAGCATACATTTTTTAGCACTCTTTATACTTTTTAATTATACAGCATCATTTTGGGCCTTTTAACATTTTCCACACCCTTCCCATGTCCTGCACGTTTGGCGAAGCCATCGGGGGCCTTTGGGTCCCTGGCAGGTCTAACCTTGGTGGTAAGGCATTCGTATCCCCAAACCTCTTACCATCATCCATTCCTTTTCCGTATATTGTACACTCTATTTACATGTAATTGCGGCTGGATGTCAGTGACTCCCCAGTCCTTGCCAGACCTGTTGCTATCGCAACAAATATTATATTATTATTATATTATTACTCCCTCCCCCCTCCCCAAGAACGAGCTGAGGTGGAGTAAAGCAGTACCTTCCCAAAGCACCGAACAGAGCAAACAGAATGCACCACTGTTAGAGACAGTTTGGCTCCAAACTTGACGTCGCGCGTGCGCAGTGATGTTGTGTCAGCCATTCAGTACCTTCCTAAACTACAATACAGCTCAACAAGCTCAGCAGAGTATTCGATACGTCATACCTTCACCGCAACCAGACCTGGCTAATGGATTTGACCAGGATTGGCTAATAGATGTGACCAGGCGAGAGCAATGCCAAATTGCGAACCATCTCAGGAAAATGGTTTGCTGGGGTGGAGGTTTGAGTATGCGCGAGGTAACAGTTTTGAAGAAACAGGTTCATCGCTGACGTCAATCAAGCCGCATCAACACGGATATTAGCAGGGAATGAGCCAAACTGTCACCAACAGTGGTGCGTTTGGTTCGCTCTGTTTGGTCGTTTAGGAAGGTACCGAGAGTCCTTGTCCTCCGTTATTTACGCTACTGATCATGATATAATGGTATACGGAGAAAATGAATCTAGCTTTACAAAAGATTACCGAACATTATCCCACCTCTTGCGAGCACAGGGGCTCGTCATAAAATACGAATAGGCCGGCAGGACGAAAAAAATAACACCAAAACACACACAAAAAACCCACTACACAACACAGCGGTCTGCTACTTTCAAAGCTTGTTGAATATACAGGAAATTTCGCTACTTTAGGTTGGAGCGTTGCCGACATGATCTCTTGTGTAATCTAGTTAGGCAATGGTTGGAGAAGGAGAAGCACCATTTCATACTTTCCTTCGAAACGTGACTAGGTTTTCACGTGCCAGCACCAGGGACCAACATTTGCAACGAAGAAATCCTAGCCCAACGTTTCCATTATAACAGTTACCATGCTCACATTTTGCGCCATGATAATAGTATAAGATCAATCGGATTGAGCTTAAATGATCTGCCTCGTATGGCCTTAAAATTCCCGAACTATTAACAGCTATGGGATGCCACACTTCACAGCCACTGAAGACAAAAAATAGTATGTATATGCTTCGAATGATTCGGATACGTAGACGGGATAGCCGCCGCCTCTGCCAACATTTTTGTTAAGCTGTCGCTGCCCACTGAACATCCGTTTAACGATTTACAACACCGCCGCCATGAAAATAAATTAAAATTTATCGCGCTAAAGAATTACTAGTGCACACCTCTACGAACTATTCCGACGAAAATGCCCAACGTCAAGATAACTTGCCAACGCCTCTGATGAATTGACCAATAACATGCCATGTGAAGAAACGTGCGGTATGTAGGCTACTTCCGGGTGTAAATACACATCGGCGTCGCAGACGACGGAATTGATGAGAAACGCCGAGGAATGTGCGATGCTTGATCAGGTGTAGTTTGTGGTTAGTTGAAGATTTGTACAACACATACATCTGAATGCGGTGGATCGCGATGAATCGTGCGACGGTAACTTGCGTGGCTACAGTTGGTGCTGGATTGTTTTTTGTTGGAACGACCACTTATTATTTATACAAACTGAATAATGCAGTGCTCCATGAGCTCGCACACTTGTCTGAACTTCTAAACGAACTCAGAAAAGAGATCGCCGAACTGAAAACACTGAGCAAACGAAAGCCTGCTGCCCTCGGGTCAAATTTTGGTGATGAAACGGATGTCTATTACGATTTCTCCGATGAAGGGTAAAATTATGTTTTCATACTGGATACTGTTTACATTTAGCTGCTCCCTGATTGAGTGTTTGTTGTGACGTGGGCTATCTTACCACCAGTGAGTTCTATCGGTGTGAGTTCTCCATAGAAGATCTTGCATTGTTCTTGTTGTCAACTAATCATGATCATTATCAAACACAAACAATAGGTGGTCTCCGGTTCAAGACCGCCAGTTTGTTTATTTCATTTCATTTTGATAGCCAAAAAAAATAATTTTAATATAACTCAATTATAAAGAGTTTTTACGATTGTTTTTAACTGGGCTATGGAACATTTTTTAGCTTTAGGAAAAATAAATTCCGTTAGGACGTAAGAAACTAGCATTTCCCCTTGCGAATTGAGTACTCAAATGCAAACTGTTTCCTTAACTCCGTCTTGACTCTCAGTCTGTACTTAGACTGTGGACAAATAACTCTTCAAAGGGTCTGTTTTCTTACTGTAGCCACGACGTTATTACGATAATATTACTGACTTTCCGTTTTTGCAACGGTGATGGCCAAAGCAGCATGAGAGGATGAACACACTCATTCCGGCTGCTTCGCTTCGTGCATGTGTGGCTGTGACCCTTGGGAGGAAGCAGATGCAGGGACAGGGTTTAAGCTGTTACACAATAAATCAATCAAAGCCGAGAGCAGTCTGTCAAGGAAACACAAAGCATTCAAACCCCCAACATAGCCTAATCCTGGCACGCAAATCCGAACCCGGCGACCCTCCCCCCAGTCTCTACGCCTGCCAATCCACCCCCTCTCCCCATAATCTTATCCTATCAATTCCTGCTCCCTCCTTTCCCACTGCTCCCTTCCTCTAAACCCTAGCAGCCACCAACACGTGTTCGAATAATTCATCTCCCTGTCTACAGATCCCATAAGCCATCCAAACAAGCTTCCGAGTCTCAAGTCCACCCGCACGTGCCCAAAACAGGAATAGCTTAAAAATGTCACATGGTCTACTGTGAAAATTCATTTTAAAGTTGAAAAATCACCTTAAATCGACGCTTATTTTCACAGTTACACGAAAAACAACAAATTTTTGATAGTCAGCAGTCCTGGAGGTGGAATGGCTCAGGCGACTATCATTTTCAGGCTCCACAACAACACAGATCACTACTTCGTAACGACCGTTCGTCTGCTGCGAATATTGGGCGCGGCCTCCGGTATTTGTTGGGCACGCTGCGAATCTGGAGCGCGGTTGCCGTTATTCGTAGGGTTTGTCGCCCATTTCTCACGCAGCCGGCGATCGAGTTCTCCACGCATTAGAAACTGAATTCCAGGGTTTGAGGGTCCCTGGATATTCATCAGCACAGCCTTCTCTCGGTTGTGGTGTTGAATAGCCAGGGATTCAAGACTTCTCAGATGTATATCACTTCTTGAATTTGAGACTAGGAGCGTTTTTGTTCCTTCTCAATCTATATTGTGCCGAGTTTCCATGTGGTGGACTGCAATGCTGTTCGTTCTAACTTTATTCCTAGCATCGGCCATGTACTGTTTGACACGGGTCCTAATTCCTTTCCTTGTCTCACCTACGTATACTGCACTACAGTCACCACATGGAATTCGGTACACTCCTTCATTTGTATTTCGGATTTTTTCCAGGATCTTATCTTCCGCTTCTTGCACTTCATTCTGTTTTCTCATGTTCTGTCCAGATTGATTCCTTCGTTTCATAAGGCGGTCTTTTAGCCCTTTGCTATTCTTGATGTAAGAATCAAACCCATTTTTCTGCAGTACTCGCTGCACCATGTCCGTACTTACATTCATGTAGGTTAGGGCAATTCTCGGTCGTCCTTTTTCTTCCTTCACACTGTCCATCTCCCTCTTCTTTTCATCTTCTATCCCTTCTTCTCGGTTTTTAGCTTTTCTTTCCTTTTCTACTACCACTGCTTTTTGAATCAATCTGTTTAGGCAGCCAGGTGAATAGCCTAACTTGACAAACCTGCCTTTTGCTTCGCTTAGGTGGCTCTTCGCTGTTCTCAGATCTCTCGAATTCTGTACCACTCTGAAAAACTCGTTCTGTGCTATTGCTCTAAGCTGGCTTTTGGGGTGTCCAGATGTGTAAGGAATTCCACTGCCTGATGTTGTTGGCTTTCGATAGGGCTGATACCAGATCCTTCCATCTGCATTCCTCTCCAGCAACACGTCCAAAAACGGCAATCTTCCTTCTTTTTCCTCTTCATACGTCACGTTAATTTCTTCCGTCCACGCATTAAGGACTCGCTGCATGTTGTCTGATTGGCCTCTCTTGAGGATGGTGAGGGCATCATCCATAAATCTTTTCCACAGTTTTAGCTCAGGGAAAGAATTTTTGACGAAGTAATCGAGATGTTGTAAAACTATTTCCGACATCACTGGCGAGCTCGAGTACCCCATGGGGGCTCCCTTGACTTGCCAGAAAGTTATTCCCTCGTATTCAACATAAATGTGGGACAGGAGGGCCTTCAGGAGAGCTCTGTCTTTTTCGTACTCATTCCGTTTTATTTTTGCCTTCTTGGCCGAGAGATCAAACATTCTTAAAATTAAAACATGAGTGAGGCTACGAAAAAGTTTTTCTACGTCAAACGAGACCAAGATTTCGTCATCCTCTAACTTGATGTTGTCAATCTCATTCAGAAGGTCAGCCGTCCTTTTTATGCAACTGTTAAAAACCACATACTTCTTTAACCTCTCTGCTAAAAGCCAATCCAGTTTCTGTCACGGTCCTCCTTTCGCAGATGTAATAAGTCTGAGTGGCTTACCCTCCTTGTGCAATTTTACTTGCGCAAATATATGCGGCAACTTTTGCGGGAGCTTTGGTAGGAGTTATTCTTTCTCTTCTTTCTTCAGAAATCCCTCGTCAACCAGTCTCGTCAAACTAAATGTCACATCCCTCGTGGGCCGGTTTCCTAGTGCTTTCTCGGTTTTTTCATACATTCCAAAAGTTTGGATGTCGGTCAAAACTTGCTCATCGTGCATCCGTCTGTCAACGACCACCGAAACATTTGCTTTATCAGCTCTTAAAATTCTTAAGTCATTCCTCATCTGTAACTTCCTTAGAGCTTCAATCTGTCCCCATGTTAGGTTAGCTGGTACCATGGTTGGCCTTCTGATTGCAATCTGTTGAAGTCGAATCCGGGAATCCGGATCCCACGTGTACCCATCCAGCAGGGATTGAACGTCTGCTATGAAGTTTGCTCTTGTTTCTTCAGTAGCCCTCGCAGGCCTGGGAATAAACTTGGGATCAAGATTTAGTATACTCAACTCAGCTTCCGACAATTCCGGAGGCCGCGCCCAATATTCGAAGCAGACGAACGGTCGTTACGAAGTAGTGATCTGTGTTGTTGTGGAGCCTGAAGATGATAGTCGCCTGAGCCATTCCACCTCCAGGACTGCTGACTATCGAAAATTTGCGGAAATTTGTTGTTTTTCGTGAAATTGTGAAAATAAGCGTCGATTTAAGGTGATTTTTCAACAGGAATAGCCTGCGCTCTCCCGGTCACCCCAGAACACCTCCCTCATTTCACACCCTCTTTCTCCTCCCTGTGTCTTGTCCTTGTCGACTTCCCAGTCCATACCTTTTTGCAAAGCTCTGGCTCAGTATTCCCAATCCCCTTCTCCACCCCCTTAAAAATATAGTTCACGGACAATCAAGGGCATACTGGCCATACGGGAAGTTTTCCGTTGAACCTATGCTCCAAGGGCCTATTGAAATTTTTTCATGATGTCTGATTTCTTTGAATATGCCACAAAAGAGACTTCCCTACGTTAACCATTTCCTGGGCCTAATTGGCCCTCCCAGTACGCCCCTGCAGACAATCTCCGGGTACTGTCGACCTTCCTAGCCCCACACTCCTCGTCACATAATCATAGACCTTCCTTACAGCCCAAATCCCCAGCAGCTTACTCACCTTCCTATCAAACCCTAGATTCACCACCATCACCCTCGCTTCAAAACTCAACCTACCTATTTCACCTATAACCACTTCATTCATGGCAAAACGATTACTCCCAAATGGTCACCTACCCAGTTCATTTTGAAACCTCTCAAGTTGGTTCCTAGTCTCACCGTCATTCACCAACACTCCACTAACAAACGTTACACCTGGAACTGCCACCCCCTTCCACAAAATGCAAGCAAGCTCAGACCTATTATAATTCTTGCACTATGACATCTTCTTCACCATCCCTTTCATTCTTCCCGTCTTTCCAATCATCTTCCTATCCATGCCGCCGAGGTAGTTGCGTGTCGAAATCCGCGTGTCATAGAAAGCGTTAGAAGTTTGATGGTGCCACCACCAAGCTTAGGTGCTAAAATTATTCTTCACATCAACGATTCATTCAAGCATTGGGCTAGCTGTGGTCCCTATGAGTGCGGCAAAGCCTGCCTTGTTTCATTAGCTCCACAGAATTTTCAGTTGGTAGCGCTGCCATCTTCACTTGAAAGCATTATCTGTGAGTAAAGAGTACCGACAAAGAGTAAGCTGTCCAAGTTTGGACTAACTAAACTACACTGTTTTTAGAGGAGTGATTTACTTGAAGTGATTTGCTACCTTGTAGGTCCAGCAGAAATGGACGAAACTGAAAAAAAAAATGGTTTCCATCACATTTTTGATTTCCCCAAAATTTGGTATGTAGATAGAGTCCATAAAGACAGTCAAAAACCCATTTCAAATTGCCGGCACGAAAGTATCCACTACCTGTAAATGGTTGCATTCAGTTCCTGCAATGCTGTTTACCCTGGAGGATTAAAACTCTTTAGATCCGCCCACCTCGGCAACCCATCTGCACATGTGCAAGCACAGTGCAGACTACGGATGCACCGAATACAAAATCTGCAGAATACTGAATATACAACCGAATAGTTAAACTGCCGAATACCAAATAGGCCTACTAAATATTCAGCAAAATACCAAATTATTCGATCCTATGCCGAATAATGGCCAAATAGGCCAAATACTTAACCGAATGCTCTGCCGAATACCTGTAAATGACACATATTTGATCATTTTTCCTCCTTTTAGGAACGTCAGAAGGCAACTCCTCACAAACCAAAAACTAAATGCTTAGCTAAACGCTCTTGCATTAACACAATTGCTAAATATATACTACAAAAATATTCGGTTGAATACCAACAAATCTTAACACTATTCGGCCGAATACCAAATACTTGAATTTTGGCCGAATACCGAATATTCGGTAGCCTACATCCCTACTGCAGACCCTCCTAAATGGTGTTACGGCGTTTGCCAGCCATCTCTTTTCCTCCAACCTCCGGCCAAGTCACATCGCTGGCTTCGCATTCTTCGTTGAAAGATCCTTCGTTTCTTCGTTGATCTTCAATCAACTTCATCTTTCACTGGACTCCTGGAACCTGATCCTCCGTTCGGATGTATCCCTTTATCCGACGAACTTCCTTCACTTGGTGGGCCATCGTTCGCGAAAGACGATCCTTCGCTGTCATCCTTCATCCGGAATAAGATACTTCGCCATGAACGATCGTTGCCTAACGGTCAATTTACGGCTCATCTCAGCTGTTTTGGGTTTCGACGGTAGGAGCCCCGTCGCTTGTAGCCTCCCTGAACCTGAAGACCCGGAAATCGCCATTCAACCTCCTCTTCACCACCACGTTTTCTTCCGTCTTTGGCGGCCCTGTTCTCCCAGCCCATTTTTGGTATCTCCAAGCGGCCAATGCCATCCCTCGCCTCCTCCTTCGCATCTCCTTTGTTTTCCATAAAGCTTGTGGTGGCCTTTCGACGCCCCACCCCCTCCCCCCCATGCAGATTCTTCGATTAGACATCTTCACCCGCAGCATCCTTCGCTTCGTCCGTGCTCACCTTCTTTACGTCCTGGGACTGCGTTTGCCGTTTCCGGCATTCTTTGCATGTTCGCTCGAAGCACACTATTTTTGTGGTGCATCCTTCGCCTTGAAGGATCCTTGGCTCCTTCGCCTATGCATTGACCCACACTCAGGTTGCCATTTGTCACTTCTCCTTTGTCTCGCACTACAAGGTTTACCTCAACAACCATTCATGAACCGGTGGTCTCTCCTTTAGCTTTTGCTCATTTTCTGGGACTGTCTCAACTGGGAAAGCTCTTATGTTTGTCATTCCACCCATTCTGACCCTGCTCCTTCGCACCAGCATAACCCTTCTGGAAAATGGTGGGCCCCCCCCCCCCCCCTTGTACTCGTGATAGCCCCTTTTGCCCCTAATATGCAACCGGGTCATGCATTTTGGCACTTTCACTCCTTCGGCATCGGCACATCCGTCCTGGACTCTGGGCACATTTACAAGTTAACACTCTTTTTTTGTGAAACATGAAATCTCACTTCATATTCTTTCACACTCGGTTTCCCCCATTTTTACCCCCACTGTGGAAATCATAAATCTCTACTGCCCCAGTTGTTAGGCTTCGCCCATGAACGACTGCGGGGCACCACTTCTCCATCGATAACTTCATGCTCATCATATCACCTCTTCCTTCCCGCACGCTTAACCCCTTCGGCATTCGTCTTTCTTTATCCCTCCTCCCTTGGTGTTCTTCACCACTCCAGATCTCCCGCCCTTTGGCTCCTTATCTCGGCGTGTTGTTCGCAATCTCGCTCACCTGTTCATCATCTGTTCATCATCATCATGGTTCCGAAACGTCGTGGAGGTCTATCTGGCTCATCCTCCTTAATTCGTGGTTGGGACCCATCTAAGGTTAGGAAACCTGATAAGTGCACATGTCCTGCCATCGTTGCTAGTAGCAAAAGGTACGACCTACACACCGCTTGCCAAAGCCATTGGAAATGTTATTTGGACCTAGACCCGTGCATCATTGCTTGTCCATTTCGCTGAAAGACTGGCTGGTAATCTGTGAAAGAAATAAGACAGCCAAACTTTGATCTACACAGATTCAAAACAGGAAGAAGAAAATTCTGCAACAATCTCAGGTGACTGCTTCCACAGCCGCAACATCTTCCCCTCTCCCTGTGAATCCACCACCTTTCTCGTCATCGACGGCATCGTCGTGTTCAACATGCTCGTCATTCAGATTTTCGTTTGCCCCCACTCCATCTCTACCGCAGGGAATTACGCCAGCATTCACCACCATGCTCCCGCCTATCACGGAATCCTCCAATTCTACTTCGGCCACCGTTTCAGCCTTGGCTCCTTCTTCGTCTGCTTCGTACCACGTTGTCAATCGAACTGTCAACCTTCTCATGCTGTTCAAGCAAGTGTAACGATCACTTCCACTTTACCTGCCCCATCAATGGATGAAGCCCCTCAACCTGCAGAAACTTCTTTTGGTTTGGACACGGATTCTCCTTGCAAATCGAATTCCTCCACTGACTATTACGACAAAAAAGTGATTCGTTCCGTGCTAAAACATAAGTTGCAACTCTCATCCAAATGCCTTAAGCGATTTCAACGAAATGCTTAACCGGTTGCCAAACGTTTTCTTGATCAATCCATCCAACTTGCTAATGCTAAAAAGGCAATTGAGGCCATGAAGCTGAACATTCAAAATCTCACTGCATGTACCAACAAGCTCCGTCATAGACTGTATTTAGCTGATGCGCACATGAGAAAGATGTCCCCTCTTCCTCATTTGTGGAGCAACCGGCAGAAAACCTCAAATCCCAGTTTCTACTTGTAAACGCTTCAAGCTTCATCGACCACAACCTCCAGTTCGAATACCTCCTCCGAAACCTTCAAAAGTGTAATGTTCACTGCGGCCGCAAGGAAAAAAATATCACCAGTTTTATTTGCGTTGGAGTTGGATCGCCTCTCCATGTGTTGGTGAAGAGCGCCATCTTCTTTACAGCAAAACAAATAAACTTAGACTGCAGATGCTTCAAAAAAATCGCCTAAACAACAGTCTGCAACGCTTTAACAAATTTAGGGTTATAATTCGGAGAATTAAAATATTTACCACTCATTTTTACAAACAAGACAGTATCCACTTCTTACAAATTTTCAATGGCTGGCTGCCATCTTCCTCAGGCATTACGACAAAAAGTTTTCTTCTGTTCACTACAGAAGAACTGCTTTTGAATCCATAACTGCTGCTTGTCATCGTGGCCTCCCGTATTTTGTGGGTAGCGCTTTCACCAACCCGTCTACCTTCCACTTCGTGCCCAGCTCTTGCTTTAAGTCTCTTCCAACGATGTTTTCCACTCGGGGGAATGACGGTCCTTGGATGTTCATTAAGGAAACACCTCCCATTTCATGTAATCTGATGGCAATCGACTTCAAGCACCTCAGATGTTGGTCTTTTTTAGAGTTCGATGTCACCAACGTTTCAGCTTTTTCCCACTCAATACGATGTCTTGATTCCATGCAGTGAGCTGCGATGCCGTAGTCGTCTTTTTTATTTCTCACGTTGGCCATGTGCTGTCTGTCCTATTCACGTTCGAATTCCCTTCCTTGTCTCTCCGAAGTAGACGGCATCACAGTCTCTGCATGGAATTGTGTATACGCCTTCTCTTGTATTCTTCACTCCTCCCATCATTTCTTCGTCTATCTGTTTCTACGTCTTTTTACTCTTTTTTTCTTCGTTCACTCTCAGATCCTTCATTTTTCCCTGTATTTGTTTTTGATGTTATCACTGTTTCGCATGTATGTCGTGAAGCCACATTCATCCACCACCCTCTTAATTGGCCCACTGACCCCTTCTAAGTGTGCGAGCACCACTCTCGGTTCTTGTACTTTTCTTCCTTTCTTTCTTCACATCTTCTCTCAGTGTATTCTTCTCACTGCAGGCCACTTTCTTCCTCAGATCATTTAAGATTCCTCCCGGGTATCCCAGTTTTAGGAATGTTTCTTTCGTTTGTTCCATGTGCCAACTTTCGGTCATTTTGTCGCACGAATTCCTCGGAAGGGAAGGAAGGGAATTCGAACGAGAATAGGACAGCACATCACCAATGTGAGAAATAAAAAACACGACAACAGCATTGCAGCTCACTGCATGGAATCAAAACATCGTACTGAGTGGAAAAAAGCTGAAACGTTGGTGACATTGAACTCTAAAAAAGAACAACATCTGAGATGCTTGGAGTCGATTGCCATCAGATTACATGAAATGGGAGGTGTTTCCTTAATGAACATCCAAGGACCGTCATTCCCCGAGTGGAAAACATTGTTGGAAGAGACTTAAAGCAAGAGCTGGGCACGAAGTGGAAGCTTGACGGGTTGGTGAAAGCGGTACTCACAAAATACAGGAGGCCACGACGATGAGCGGCAGTTATGGATTCGAAAGCCGACGACGACGATGTAGTGAAGGAGTGAACACAATAAAACTTTTGTCGTAATGTCTGAGGAAGATGGCAGCCAACCATTGAACATTTGCAAGCAGTGGACACTGTCTTGTTTGTGAAAATGAGCGGTAAATATTTTAATTCTCCGAATTATTACTCTGAATTTGACGAAAACTTTCACGGTAACGCAACGAACAGTTTATTTAACAAATTTATAATCGTTCCCATTCAGAATCTAATAAGCGCACAAGGTAGGTGTTTTTGCCGACAAAAATCTTAATTTACGTACATATATTCATCAAATCTACCACCATTACACCAGATCAGCTGTACCACTCACCAAGTGTTCCTTAGGACAAACAAGCATATGTTAAGGGCCAATTTGGCAGTATTTGGGATGCAGATCCCAACGAAATCAGGGCAAGGGGCTAATTTCTTTCATTTAGAAGAAAATGGTTTTCTCATTGTGTGGATAATCTTATACTCTTACTAACATCCTCCCCCTCCTTCCACCCCCTGTTCGTTCTCACATTTTATTTTGGCTTTAAAAAGATGATGATCTTTCTTACATGTTCGTTGACCATTGTAAAATTTAATGTGAAATAAAGCCACTTATTCATCAACATGTAAGTTAATCAAAGCTAGTGAAAAAAACTCTTGGGGCATGCAGGCACATTGGCAACCATTTGCTTGCATCCCTTTTTTTTTGCATGTATTCATTCTGTACTTTGATCGCCTGTAAATCTTGGGATTCTGCTGTGATTTCCATTTTTTTTGTGTGTGTTGGCATTAGCTTACAGTTCTATACAAGTTCCCAATTTAAACTGCCATTCTAGGCCACATAGTTCAGAAGTTAATATTGTTATGACCTTGACGGGTTATGTCAAGATCAATTACTTTCACGCTTTCAAGTAACCTGAGCACTCTGCATGCCTACTCAGGTATTATTCAAGTTGAACTAGCGTAAGCTCGTGTGAAGACCATGTATACATTTTGGTTTGTGCATTTGCAACTGCAGCTTTCCGCGTATCGATCTCGGGGGCATGTGGAAACATCTTTTAAGCTGATGAGTAGAACCGTGCCGAGCTGAAGGAAGTAAAAAGTTTTGGAACAAGCATCGAAAAAACCACAAGACTCCATTCTTTATTGTAAGGGGTTATCAAAGCAAACAGTCTGTATTGAAGACTGGACATGTGAGATAATGATAAACTAATGTCAGAAAGAAAGCAATGGCAACTGCCCGCGAGTGGAGCTCATTCTCATGATTTCCCGCATACTAATGTAGGCACTTTAACCATTGCGGTACTAGGGCGGACCCTGGCTACAAGCTCCACCCGAGCTTAGTTCAGCTCTTCTCGGTAGCGATCTAAAGGTCACAAACACATCGAGGGAAAGCAACCTGTAGTTTGATTAGGCTATTCTTTATTTGTATGAAGGCCATCCTCCTAAACTAATAGCTGTGTATTTGTGAGCTGTTCGATCAGTTTAAGGCTATTTATTCGTCCTTCAGTTAGTACTGTATAGCTTATGGTGTTTGAATCATTATTTCTTGTGGTTTAGAGATTTATAAAACCAGTATACATAATGCAATATTTTTTAAGTTTCCTTTTTTTCTCTATTGCAACACGCTTGGATTTACAGCAATCATTAGGTAGGCTGCACGTTTTTTTCTATTGCTGCTGCATATTTGGCAATAATTGCAAACTAGGGGCCTAGCCTTGGTTTCGTAGTGAATTTGTTAGCCTAGTGAGTTAAAAAAGTGTTAACAGTAAGTATTATTCATTGCAAATTGTTGGGCATTTGATTGATAAGTTCTTGCTTAAAAATAACTATTTGTAGTGAACAGTATAAATCAAACCAGTCAAAAGTGTCCCGTCCTCCCCAGCATAACAAAATTACTAGGCCTCTACTGTGTATGGAGGAACAGATATTGGGGCCCACATGGTGATGGGTGCAGGTAGTCAGATTGTGTTGAATTCCTTACACAGTAAGCTAGCAGAAGCCAGAACAGAACTATGGCTTTAACGCTAAACAGTATATCCGTTTTTGATGTCTTCTGTAAAGGTCTCTTTTAAACAGTCCGCTGCAATAGTGGCTCCGGAATAAAGCTGTGGGTTAGGTGCTGATTTAGCTAGGGTACTTAGAAAAACACTCCAACCATCCCCAGCAACGTCTTGAAAGCTCACACATTTTCAGCTACTTTTATGCCATTTCTTGTTTCAGTACTAAACAAGTAACTTTCAAATAATATTGTCAAGTTTTTCTTTTATTTTTTTTTCAATTTTCTTGCGTTCCCCTCCTCCATAGTCTATTTCTTCCACTTGACTGTATTTCATATAAATAAAGACAATGCAAATAGGAAGACTAACACAGCTATATTACATAATTAATTATTTAGCTACATGTGTCACTTTCACCAATGTGAACTTGTGTTTTGCAGCAGGTAAAAAGTTTAATATATTTGAGAATATGTTTGGGAATCGAACACGACACAATGCCTTACTGCAACTAAAAATCCCCACCACAGCCTCCTCTCTTCTGCTTTCCTTGGAATGAGCCACAAACAAAACACAGAATATTTTATCTCTCTTTTTTTTTCTTCTTCTAAATATAAAAGGGCACGACCCATTTGTAGTTGGCTTTCCTGCATATCTAGCACAATGCAATAAAACATTTCGGCGGGAAATGCTGACCCATTTCTACGACATGATCTCATTTTACTGTGTGTGACAGGGTTTACCACAACACTCGAAACAGGTAGTGTCCCTTTTACTAGTGACTAAGTTTTGGCAGTAGGCCTGTTCTACAATTTGAGGTGGCTTTAAAGCTTCAAGACAAAATAGTGCTTCAGTTTCGTGAACGCTTCTGTGGAAGATAGCTGCGCTAATCGCTGTCCCCGTAAATCCGCCACACTCCAGTTGCTGGTTGCGCTGTGCATAGGAGAATGTTTAACAACAAAACATGTGTGGCTTGTCGTATGCAGCAATTACAGTTTGAACGTGTAAAGTGCTGAATGAGACGAGATAAAGATTCTATAAGTCTCCAGGTTTTCGTGCCAAACACAAAATAAACTGCCTTGATTGCCAGAGTAAGACTTTTAAAGACTTAATGAGAGAGATCATGTTTTTGAACTGATGCTCTGGCGTCACTGACCACACAGTAAAAAAACAGTTAACCATTTGTCACAGTAGTATTTGTAAGACATGCTTAAAAAAGTACTACGCACGACCACACCAAGGAGAACACACCTGTTCACAATTACATTTTGGATGACTCCTGTCATCTTCTTCAGAATCACACGTAGGAAGAAGGAAAATTACTACATTTCACTTGCTGCAGAACGAGGAAAGTATATTTCACCAGGTGGATTTTGAAATGAGCGCTATTCTGTCCCACCATTGATGCCATTGAAGCATTCAAAGCTGTATTGCCCACTGCTTATCCAAGGCAGCTCCAACTCGGGCTTTATAAGCTGCTCGATGTTGGAGTAGCAATGACTTGCAGTGTTCATTAGTTGGATCTTGTTCAAAAATGTCACATCGCTTACTTTGAAAGTTCGAGTCCATGTTTACGTTTTTTTATACGCTTAGATTTCAAAGTTAAGGATATTTAC
>JAHWFP010073040.1:0-24356 GCA_023313725.1 Lithobius niger | reverse complement strand
GGCCGGTTGCGACAAGGCATGGCTTCTACGGAAGCCACATCGTAACAGGCCCAACATTTATCTATTGTACCCACTCTGGAAAAGGTTAATTCTGGCTCCATGGACCAATGACGCTTCATTTAAGCCTGTAGTGCCTTGGTATCAAGATTTAGTTATTGTATTGTAACGGACATTGGCTCACCCTCGTACTTACTTGTGTGCTGTTGTGTTGTGGTTGACTTTTGTTGGCACCAAAATCACTTGTGCAACGGCAAGGACTTTTAGGTTTTGCGCCAAAACCAAGTACTGTTGGCCACGATTGGTGAAAACTTTGTACCCAAGAACTGGATTGGTTAACGAACTCAGGAGCTGATTGGTTGTCCGGTGGAGCTCTGGATCCAACCGGAGTCAAGGGCTTCAGAGCCCGGTGTTCTATTCTCGTTGATTCTTGTGTTGAGAATGTACGAATTAATGTAACCCAAATCTTGTCAAGATTATTCCGCATTAAATAAGGTTTAACTACTTCAAGTTTGGCTTCCCACATTGAACACACGTTACATTATCAAAACTGTACTCCAACAGTTTAAGGAACCTTTATTTTCTTGGGGGGGGGGGGGGGGTTAGCACCTCTCTTTATTTATTTTTTTTTTTTTTGTGGTATTCGTGTAAGTGCCCAGGAAGAGTTATGTCAACAAAGCGACTTATGGTGTACTGTAAATAAGACTTCAGTTAAGAAAAAAATCAAAACAAGGTGGTTGCTCCCCACCCCAACACTTAGCAAATGCAGCTAGAAATGTTAACGTTTTGAAGAACTTAATGTGGAAGCGAACTTTATTCTACTTAATAACATACCTCTCTGGAAGTTGGATTCAATTTCAACATACGGTCAATATATTCCCTGGCTTTATCGTAACGACTTGTATGGAACAAAAATATGCCTGCAAAATAGAGAGCCTGTAACAGAAAAGAAACCATCCCTAATAACGAACCAGTTGTCACACTCAAATGTGTATCACCGCACACTACCATTTTCAGGCAAACACACACACACATACATACATTAACATGAAGCAAACAGCAATCCAAGTGCATGGAATAAGCTCCACAATTAAAATGAATCCATTGTTGGTCGTACACAGCAAACAAGAGCGATAACAAACCAGGCCCATTGGCCATTAACATGAACTTATGTATTATAGTTTCTTGAACAGTAAAGGATACAAATATTAAAATAGACATGCAGTTCATAAAGTAAAGGGCCAAGGGAGGGGCCGAGGAGGGCTATGGTCCTATCTAAGGCAAATAAATTCGAACAACTACCGAAATTGTTGAAAAAATGCTGTTACTTTAACATAAAAAATGCATTAAAACTCAGACAACGCGAAATTCACCAGAAGGGAGGGGGGTTAAAGCTGGTTTCTATAGCCTGTAAATTCTTGCATTCAGTTCCTGTATTGCTTCTTTCCCTTGAAGTTTTTATCTCACTTGATCTAGCCAGCTGCTTAAACCTCGACTACACATGCGCCGTGCGCAGTCCCTCCTATAAAAACTTTCGGGCAAGGCAGCCCACCATCTTTCCTATCGCTAGGCCATGGTGGTGACACAAGAGGGGAGGCAGGGTGGGTACAGGTAGTGTATAATTCTTATTACGGCAATAGAAACCAATTTTAGCCCCCCCCCTCCCTCCCCCCAGTACATTTGACCATCTATTAGTCGTTTCAGAAATATCTACTACGGTACCGGTACAGGTAGTGTAGACTTCGCCAATTTTAGGTGGCGGGTGTGACATGACGGGTAACCCTGAGGTTACGAGCTGGTTGCCCCAAAAGCTTATTAACTTAGTACTTTATTGAAACAAAGACAAATGTGAAACAGTGAATTTGGTTCTTTTCCGTATAATGTGGTGGCCCTGAAAAGGGTCGTTTTTTGAGAAGGATCTTGCTTCCGTCTTGAAAAGTGCTTAGGGGGGGCTGGACGACACATCTGGCTGCGATGATGGCTCCAATTTAGTAGTCCATCTTCTTGTCTTGACAAGTCCATAAGTAGTGCCTTGTGAAGACATATTGACTTCTCCATGATGCAGCTTAGAGGATTTCAGCAATTAAGACGTAGCTGTGAAATGCCCAGGAGGCAGACAGTGCCCTCAGTTCATGAGCGGTGACCTTGACGTTGTTATAAGACCGGTCGATGTTGTGGACCTGATAGGCATTGTCGACGACAGTTTTGGTCCATGTTGCGATCATGGTGCTGAAGTAACTCCAATGTTGTCCTTGAGGGGTAAGAAAAGTTGATTTCTGTCCATGTTGCATTCGTCGAATTCTGTCCCCTTGATGTAGTAGCGTAAAGCACGGACGGAACAGAGTAGACGTTTCGGTTCATCGCCGATGATGAATGTGAGCGCTGGTATAATGATCGGTTTATAAATTTCTGAGGGTTTCTGAGTTTTGTCTCGAAGACCGGACGAGTTCGGAGGTGAATGAATTTGCAGTTGTCGAAAAAGAAGCAGTCAGCGGGGTTGCTTGATAGGGCTTGTATTTCGCTGCATCAGAGGCTGGACCCAAGTGTTGTAAGGAGATGTGTTAACAGCTTTGAAGACGGAGTTTAAGGCGGAACGATAGACCAAGAAGGTGGATCCTTTGAGGCCATCTTTGAAGAGGTCGTGAAAGAAGACTAGTAAGTCTGGAAGATGGGGATTGATTGGATTAGTTTTCCTTGTGATACACCAATGAAACCATCTTTTCCAGTGGCTGTCATAGATTTTGTTAGTTGAATCGTGCATAGCTTTGCTTGCGATTCTTGTGGACTGATCTCAAGAATTTCTCCCGCTTTGAAGAGTCCGATGATAGTAGCCACTCGCGAAGCAGTAAGTTTGTCGGGTTTGGGTGGTAGATTGTTCCCGTTCTTTACGTTAGAAGGTCTGGGAGGTCTGGTCAGCTTCTTGGTTGTCGATGAGCAGGTTTAGGAGTCGGGGGAACCAAGGAGCTGCTGGCCAGTTTGGTGCAATCAGGAGGAATTGGTTTGGAGTTTGTTCGATCTTTTGCAGGACTTGTGGAAGAAGAGTGAATGGTGGGAAGAGGTATGTGTAAAGATTTTTTCATGGGAAGGTTAGTGCATCCGCTGCCCAAGCTTGACTGTCCGGGAGGGGACTGGTGAATTGGGGCAGTCTGGCATTGTGCTTCGTGGCGAATAGTTGACCATTGGAGTTCCCCATGTTATGAAGAGAGATTCGCAGATGGATTTCTTTAGACAGGGTTCGTACATCACAGACGAAACCATTTTCAAGGCTTTTCACGGCTCGCTTACGACCAATTTCATAACTCATTACACAGCAGATTCTCAAAGATACCTTTTAAATACCAGTATTTTCCCAGATGTTATTGTTGGTACCACTCATTGTGGTCCTAGTTTGCAGTATAGGAAGTCGTACATAATGACAAACATTACGTCCCCCACCCCCACCAATGGACAAGGAGGAATAAGAAATACAGCAACTAACGGTCAGTGGAGCAACATTTTTTGCTCGTTTGGCTAAAAATTGCTTGCAGTGCTCGGAACCTTTTTTTTCTGTTTCCAGTCTAATCCGAGGGAAGCATCGGTCACAGAATATATGGATTTGGCTGACAAATTATTTCTATTTATTTATTTAATTTTATACCTAAATTTACTGTTATGGCATTAACCTCAATCCATACAAAGTGCACTCACAAAATTCAAGGCCATTTCAAGGCTCCGACAACAAAAAGTCCAATTTTCAAGGTTTTTCAAGTCTTGTCAAATTTAAGGTTTTTAAAGGAATTCAAAGCCGTGTTTAGAGTCCATTCCCCTGAAGGAGGTTTTTTTGGCGAGATAAGGCATCTTCTACGACGTTCTGGTTACCCGGAATGTGAAGAGGAAGAAGGGTTGTTTCAGGGCTTTACTTATGTTGAAAAGGGCCGATGAGATTTGTTGGAGTTGGCATGAACGGGTTCCGCCTTTTTCCAGAATGTATACAACAGCAGTTGTGTTGTCATTGTGGGCTTGGAGTACTTTGCCTGAAATTAGGTGCTGGAAGTGTAGGAGAGCGTTGAAGATTGCTTTCATTTTCAGTACATTTATGTGGTCCTGAGTGTTGGAGGGGGCAATGTCCTCGATGCTTCGTGGAGATCGATGTAGGCTCCCCGCCTTACTTGGATGCATCCGTCAAGAGGTGAAGATCTGGGATTGGTTCGTGGAGACTGGAGAGGGACGGGTTGAGAGATGTTATTGATGTATGACCACCACAGGAGGCTTCCCAATTGAAAGTTTTTGTTTGTTGGATTTGTGGCGTGCTCTGGTAGTTGAGGGGAACCCCAAATGTCAATCCCAAAGTGGTGAAATGGTCGAGTCATCCATCTGCCGTAAGGGACAATATTCGCCATGGAGTCATTTTCCCTATTAGGGAGTTTAGGTCTTGTTTAACATTTGGTTTGGCGAAACTCCCGAGTGTGATTTAGAAGGTCTTCAATTCTGTCTGGTGAAGGTGAGATTGTTGCAGAAACGAGGTTGAATGAAGTCCCGAGGAAAATGAAGTCTTGGGTGTGGGTGAGTCGAGACATTTTAGGTTTATCCCGAAGCCGAACTGATTTAGTAGGCTCATGATGAATTCTCGGTTGAGGATTAGTTGTTGTTGGTTTAGGTTGTTTAAAAGCCAATCGTCCAGATAAACGCTTGCGGTGACTTGAGATTAGTGTAGGTGCGCTAGGACGGGTTTCACGACTGGCGTGAAGATTCTGGGTGCAGAGTTGAGGCTAAACGGCCGGCATTGGAATTCCAAAACGTTTCCGTTGTACATGAATCGAAATGTGGAGGTAGGCATCCTGTAGGTCTATGGAGATTGTCCATTCGTTAGGTTTGAGAGACTGTTGGATGCTTTCTAAGATTTCCATTTTGAATGATGGTTTTTCATGAGGCCGTTCAGAGGTTTTAGGTTGAAGATGAGTCACAATCCGCCGGATTTCTTTGGTCTGAGGAAGATGGAGCTGTAAAATTCTGGTCGGAGTGGGTTTGGGCATCGTCGGATGGCTTTCTTTGAGAGTAATTCGTCTACTTCTGTTGAAAGATGCTAGGAAGGTGTTTAAGCAAACTTCCAAGGAGAGGGAGAAATGAGGAGTGGTTTGCTCAGGTTGGCCGAAAACCGTCGGAAATGATAGAAAGAATGAAAGGGAAGAGGTAAGCTTTTTCCAAGCCAGGATGAAGTGGCGAAGGCGACCACTGACTGGAATTGATGTGACTTGCGAGGTGTCATTGACTTCTTCGAGATTTGCTCTTGGAGCCAGGAGAGAAGTAGCGGCTGCGGTAGTCCGGAGTTGAGCTTCGTTTGAAGTTGCCGGATTTCCCCTTGCTGGGGAATTTCTCGTGAAAGGGCTGATCGGCATTTTGAGGACATCTTCCGGAATCAAGAGTTGGAATTGGGAGGACGGTACGAAGGTTGTGTGTTGCCGTCATCTTTGCAATTTTGGTTTTGGGCATTTTGAGATTATTGTTTGAACGGAGCTTTGTTTTGCTTTGGATGATGTTCTGTTGGCTTCCGGGAGATGTCAAGGTGAGAAGCAAGGGAGGGAATCAGACCACGGAAGAGAGTTTCGGTCTCGTGAAGTGGTTGGTTCCGTAAAATGTGTCTTGTGGAGTCATTGTTGGAAGCTGAGCTTAGAGCAATGTCACGTAGAAGTAGTTGAAATTAAAGAGCGCCTTTGTGAGCCAGTTGAAGGAGTTGTAAGTTGTGAAGGAAGCCTTCTTGAAGAGTTCTGTGATAAGAAAGTAGATGCGTTTTGCTTCTATTCGGCTTGATTCGGTGGAAAGTGCGTTTATTGCGGTGACGATGACGTCGGCTTGGGACGCAGCTCTGAGGCCGACACGAAAAAGTTTATCATTCTTGTTGCGGACTGCAAATGGAACTTCTGCTTTCTCGGGAATGAATAAGGTGGTGCCAAAGTCCATTTTCACTTCTGTTGTTAAAAATTCGGATTGAGAATAAGTTTTGATGAGACGAGAGTTGGCGGCGCCATCTCCATAAGAGCTTCATGACCAGGTCTTGGAGCTGGAGGGTCCTTATCTCATTCAAGCGGTTCGCCTTTGCCGAGCAGAAGGCCTCCGTTGCGAAGGAGATTAGTGAGAAGAGTTGTTGATTGACCAAGTTTGGCTCGGGTTTTCAAATTCCTGTCTCTAAGGCCAAAGTCAAATCCAGCGATGAGGCCCGTTTTTTGTGGCCTGAGAGTCCATAGGGGCTGGCTCGTAGAGAAAGTGATCGGGAACTACATCTTCAATGGCTTTCAGAAGTTCCGCTAAAGGCATGCTAGTGGGGTCGTTGTCATCTTGCATGGAGTCCTCAAAATAAGCATGGTGGGGGATAAGGGAATCGTGCTGGGAAGGTGGGACGGTGGTAGTGTACGAATGTGGTCGACGGGCGCCGTTCAGGACAGATGCGGAGTCCAAATAATTGTCAATTGTAGAGGCGTGCGGAAGAGACAAGAGTGAACAAGGTGGAGAAGTGAAAGGGCTCCTAAAAGGTTGGTCATGGCAGGAATCAGCAGCATGATGGTGGCTACGTTTCGAAGATGATAGGAAAGTGGAGTGTTTAATTTTCCGAGAAAAGTCGTCAGAAGATGCGGTGACCCAGTCACGAGTGTAGGATTTACCATGTGACGACACTGGTAGTGCAGGCGAGGACTGGCGTGGTCGGCAATGAAAGTCACGGATGGTCAGCGAGCGTTGATTCCATGAGAGCGTTGATTTCGGCGGACATGTGCATGTGCGATCCCGAAGGAGGCAGAGACACCTTATGGGAGCGTGATGAACTTGACGGAAGGTCAAGCGGAGACATAGGATGTTTGGAACCACTAGAAACTGATGATTTCCGGTTCTTCTTTCATTTGTGGTGGGAAGAACGTGGAATAACAGATTGTCCGCATTGGATGGAGGACAAGATTGTTGAGCTCAAATTCAGTGGAAAGGGACCTGTTGCCTGATGTGGAGAGGAAGGCAACGGGTTGACAAGAACATTAGGGTCCACTGATGGAGAACTGGCCAGCGGGAAAGAATGTCTGGAAGATTTCCTTTCAATTGGGGTAGACATGACTTGAAGGGCACGGTCTTTCAGCGAAAGGACATGAAAACTGGAACACTTTTGGTGAAAGCCACTTGCGAAAAGCTTCTTTCGGCGAAAGCTTGATGGAGCTTCTTTCGTTGAAAGCTTCTTTCAGGCGAAAGGAACTTGCAGGAAGGGAAGAGCGATGCAACCGTCTTGAGTGGAAGCTTGAGGAAAAGAAATAGGGGGGCTGCCTCGCCCGAAAACATTTATAGAAGGGAATGCTTATGCGCAGTCGAGGTTACGCAGCTGTCTGGATCAAGTGAGATAAAAAAAAAAAACTCAAGAGAAAGAAGCATTACAGAAACTGAATGCAAGAATTTACAGGTAGTGATATTTCCGAAACGGCTAATAGAAATCATCTTGTAGGCCCCTCCAAAACTTCGTTCTGGATCCGTCCTTGTAAAGAGTATCATCACTTGGTTAAGCTTACCTTATCACCTGCCTTCTTCCGAACATCTTTTAGCTTCGAGTCCAGTTGGGCAACCATGTCATTGTCTGAAATGAAAAAGAACATCCCTCAGTTAAATTATGGAATTAACAACTACATGCTAATGACCAATTCTGTCCGAAGACAAAAATATCTAGCAATGCAAAAGGTTCAAAAAATAATATTTGGAAAAACTGAACCAATGGTATGAAAACCAAGCAGGAATCACTAAGTTTGTAGTTTTGTCACTGTTCGTACAGTGGACCCACTATGTCTTTCCACATTGATGATGGTTCACTAAGGCACAGTCAATTAAAAAGAAAATTAAAATCAACATTTGTGGTTAAATTATATTGTTATTGACAATAGGCACTAGGGGTGTGCAAGTAGAATAGTTTTAATTTAAGGTGAGTCGAGTCGAGTTTGCAACAGAAGAGCAGAGGGTACTGATTCGAGTTAAGAGTTTTTGGTGAACATACCGCAGTTTTTTTTGCAGGATGCTTTTTATTTAAAGAAGATAATAACTAAGATGTTCTTAACTGACTGTGTGTGTCAACCTGTACAAATATGTTTCAAGTTTTAGGGATGTAACTTTAACGCTGTTTGAGCTCGCTTTTCATTTACACACCTGGAAAGCTCTCGTCGAGACGATGAATTTGGTATAATGGAATGTCAGAATCGGTCGAAACTACGTCATCGGATTTTCACCAGATTCGAGTGTTTCGAGCATGGATGAAAGCAACGAGTCGAGTTTGAATACTCAGCTCTGTTTGAATTTTTCCAGTATCGAATATCCCTTAGTGATCAATTACTATCGCTTTTGATGATGGTTAGGCAAAAAGTAAAAAAAAAACAGTTCTTATATTTAGTTATTAAAAGGAAGGTGAGGGAAAACAGTCCTGAGAGGATTCAAATTTGAATTCAAAGTTAGTTTTATATTTGACGCTGTTGAAGGAGGGTGCGGACTGACAACATTAGTACTGAGCTTGTTCCCTAGACCTGTAAGTGAGGGAGAGTTTGCAGTTTCTAGAAGACTGTCAAGTGTCATCTCCAAGAACAGAGTTAGTTTTTTTTTTTAATGAAACTTAAAAGGTACAAATTCAGTAAAATATAAAACTGTCTGAATGACCAATGTCGCAACAGTTAAAAGCAGAACATATTTAATCATGCAAAATTGAGAATTGTATTCATTCGGAGTGAGAAGAGGTATGCAATGGTCCTGAGTAAAGGCTGAAATAGCAGGGGCACAACTGCTGTATTCAAACTCATGTTTACGTATTGTTCTCATTGCAGTAAATATAGTTGGTTTGGAAAAGTACGGTTTTGTCTACTCATAAAGTTTTGCACGGTATTTGGCTCATCCTAATAGATACGAATCCTGTTAGGTAGGCTGAAAGTTCATGACTAAAACTTAAATCAGCCAGAAAAACTGACTTTAGCCACAAATGCTTGTAACATGGCTCAAGCAGCAAAGCATCATAGATCACACACAGAGTTAAGGGGACAAAACAAAGTATAACCTCGATGTCACCATCATGAAAGACTGCTTTATTCCTTTTTATTAGCAGTTAATATTCTCCTAAGAGAGTTCAAGTAATTAAAGGATTGAATTCTGTACGAAGAAAGTATGCGACATTTTCAGACAATACATGTGTCTAATTCGATTTACACTCATCTTCACCAAGTTCAAGATATTTGATCTTCACAAACTTGATCACACAATATCCTGCGAATTTTCGACAGCTTTAGCAAATTGGTGGTATAACCGCTTCCGCTTCACATATGTCTTCTTCAGCAACATATATAGGTGAAACCACAAAAGGAATCCATACGAATACAAGATTAGAACGACACCATGCCGACACACAAAACAAAGTTGAAACAGCAGCATAGCCACCCACTGCATGGAGACGAAACATCCGATTGACTGGAGAAATACTGAGACGCTCCTAATTTCTAACAACAGGAGTGACGTACATCTTTGAGGATTAGAGTCCCTAACTATTGTGAACACATCAGAATGCACAAGAAGTTAATGAATTTACAAGGGCCATCGAATCCCACCATTAGCCATTTAGTAAGCAGAGAGGTTAGTGCGCACCTAGAAATGCATTGGAGCGAACATCATCATAAATAAGGGAGGCTATGGCAGGCGCCATTATTCAAAACACAAAACAATGTAGTTGAAAACAGAGAACGGACTCGAACTTAGTGCCTGAAAAAGACAGACGTGAAGCGGTTATACCACCAACTTGTGAAAGCTGTCAAAAATTCGCAGGATATTGTGTGAACAAGTTTGTGAAGAACAAATATCATGCACTTGGTGAAGACGAGTGTAAATCGAATTAGACATACTGTTTCTGAAAATGAGCATTCAAGTATTACGTCATCAAGATATTGGCCATTTTCGCCGGCGGGGGGGGGGGGGGGGGGGGGGGAGCGCCGTGGGGCAGTGGGGCGGCTCAACCTCCCCCGCCATTACGTCAGGGCTGCCTCCCCCCCCCCCCTTTGAGGGGGTGTTTCTCCGTGTACCGTACCTGTATATTACACCTTTTTACTGGAGAGCGGCACTTACGTCATCAATTGGCCACCCCCTCTCTCCCATCAGCAATCGTCACCAGCAGTCGAACCCTTCCCCCCCCCCCCTTCCTGATGACATAATACCTGAACGCCCCCTAAGAACAACAACCTCAAATTTCAACAAGTAATGCAGTACTGTAACAATAATTTTTGTTAAACATTATGAGCTTGGCTTTGCCACCCAGTCGATGAAAATGAAGACGTAGTGGGAAGCAGTTTTCAAAATTTATCAAAGTCTTCACCAACCCTACCACTTTTTACGTGAATCAACTAGAGCAAAATACACGTTTTTTACCAAGAATTTCCACATATTCTACCTTTTTGCTGTTCTTCATATAAAAAATATTGTAAGACATATAAAAAAATGTATGTACAAGAACTGGTGATTTCTACCTACTTCCTCACAGCATCAATGGCTACAAGCTTTCTGCTGCAGTTGTTCAATGTCAATGACAAAATATATCCCGAAGACTCCCAATAAAAGAAACAACATAGTTATTAAGAAAAATAAGAAGTTACCTATTGTTTTGCATTGTCGATGTGCATATATCATTGTTAAGATTGCACCAAGCATCACTTCTTTATCATCTTGTAAAGAATCTAGTTCCCGAATGCTTTCTTGGACTCGACCTAAAAAAATAAAACATCAATGAATCTTTCACACAACTCAGCAGTGTTATCGACATACAAAAAGAAAGAAAAATTTTCGTATATGCATTAAAAACATCAAGGGTATTTTTTAACCAGACTACTCCAAAAGCATTATAAGTTCACACTTGACTAATTTTGGACCAAATTTTACTCCCAAGATGAAGGGACTGTGTAGGCTTGCACACGCTGGTCAACCCCCTATACATACCAGACATAAATTCTATCTTTGTTCCTTTAAAAAATAAACATAGGGACCCAATTTGGAACTGTGCATATTGCTAAACCATGTGAGTGCTGAAAAAAGCATATTACAGTAATTGGATAAACGGAAAATGTTTGACTCCAACAGTAATTTATTTCCCAGTATCAGATGATGGCTTGCTGCAAAAGATGTTTAACTTATGTCATAATTTGAGGACGTACTGTCTCGGTTTCAATGTACAAACAGAGGGTACCACGTTATCATGATTGCCTAGATATCTGACACACTTCATCCTCCTATACTGAAAAAGTAGCTTACCTTGTAACGCTAAAGATAGGCCATAGTAGAACTTGTACACCGGATCTCCACTAAATTTCTTTAATCCTTCTGATGCAGCATTTTGCATACTCTGGAAGAATTTTTCCTTGCAATAGTAGTTTAATTTTGCCTGTTAAAACAAAAGAAAATTCATGTTGTATCAAAAGTAGACTACAATGTTACATTGTAGCGATTACATCTTTTCCTTGTTAAAGCGACTAAGCCATACACACATCCCAAGGTAGAAAATAAAATTATGCTACCACAGTGACAATAGTTACCAGCTGTTGGCTTCAATGCACAAAAGAAGAGTGGGATAGTATTATTTTATAAGCAAATAGCTACCAGGGAAAGTGCTAACCGGCTGGCTTCAAGCTACAACTCGACCCTCCTGACTGCACATTAGATCACGTGACAGGCTACACATTTTTATTTTTAAGACTTGCAGAAGCCTATAGGGCAGAACCAAGTTTACAATTTTAGACTCTGTGGTAGAGTTGGAATGCAACACAACTAGCCTAAGGAAATTCACACAAGGTTCAAAATTGCCTACCTTTTATACTTCCATGCCTGAATTCGGAAGGAATTTAGCAGGGCTGCACAAATTTATTGCTTGTAGATAGGGGTGTGCGGTTTTAATATTTTGGGTTCGATTCGATTTCGATCGATTTTGGGGAAGAACATCTCGATTTCGATTATTATTCGATTTCGAAATTCATTTTTTTCTTTTTCGATTTTAAACTACTTTTTTTCAATAAGGGCTCGCCTTTGAAAAAGATATTAATTTTAAGTAATTACACTCCTATAAACTAATGTTACTCCAATACATTGAACTTTGAATTATGTCTTCATTTAATGCGCAAAACTACATTTTTGGTTTTAACACACTCCCCCT
This sequence comes from Lithobius niger, assembly GCA_023313725.1. Classification (NCBI taxonomy): domain Eukaryota; kingdom Metazoa; phylum Arthropoda; class Chilopoda; order Lithobiomorpha; family Lithobiidae; genus Lithobius; species Lithobius niger. Next base: position 12,199 of record JAHWFP010073040.1, on the reverse strand, counting down.
TTTGAGTAGCACCATCCTTAGATTTTATTTAGTCAAATTAACTTCATATATTGTGCAAGTTTGGCAAATTATTGCCTCTTAGTTGATTGCTAAACTTACACTGGCATGTTGTAAGGCAATGACTACACTATCTTAGCAATGATTAATATGGTACCATGCACAGTTGCCATATAAAACGAAGTCATTGCACATTTTTTAGTAAAGTTAATGCTTTACTTGATTCAAATTTTTTTGTTAAACTTTATTCAGTGTATTTATTTAAAATTGTTCATAAAATAGAAAATAATTCATCTCGTTACTTGATGGGGATCTCGTTACTCGGTGGGAATCTCGTTAATCGGTGGGAATCTCGTTAATCGAATTTTTCGATTTTGATTCTGACGGATTCGATTCGATTTCGACAGCATAATAAAATCGAAATCGAATCGAAAGTTTCGATTTTCGCACAGTCCTACTTGTAGATCAATGTAGTTATTTACCAGTTTATATGACCTTTTCCTGACCGCAGTGCTGCACATTTTTGTCCAGCAGTAAAATAGGTATCAGCTCAGCTGCGGATAAAAGATAGCTCCTTCCACAAAGCTGGAACCAAGCATCATCTACGCAAAAATGGTCATATTTTTTTAAATTTTGGGTGTCAACTATTCTGCGTGCTGTCTAAAAAAGGAGTGATGATCACACCGTTTCTCTCAACTCCAGAGTATACAGTGGACTACCAAATAACCGTGCTGGGAGGTTGCTAGCCAGTGGATTTTGCCCTTCCGTCCCACATGCAGTTGATGTGAGTGGGGGAGCTACAGCCACAGGAGCTAGCTCACAGATGAGTTTTGTAAATGAATAGGTGAGCTGCTTGTACATCCCTCATCTCTCAAGGGATGCTGGAGAGACAAAATCGCCGCAGTGACATACAAATAGTCACTGAAGCAAGACGTCTCATCTATGATGAAGTCAGCCAGATTCTGGAAAAGATGGGTGAAGTGAACCAGGTCTAGTTTAGCTTGTACAAGAATATTATGTTATGAAGACGATTTGTCTTGCCGGCGTCTCTCGTGTCTCCAGTTCCCAAACAGGATGACAACCAGGTTACATTAAGTTTAATTCTGCCTGGCTTCCATTTGGATTGCAATTTGTGAAGGGTGCACAGCTCACAAGGCTCAATGCACACTCACACGGTTGGCCTTCTCCAAACCAGTGAGCACACGAGCCACCTGGAGGCGCACACTCAGAGCCAGAGAGATGAAAAGATGGCTTCCCACAGTGCGACAGGTTCATGTTTTGCTCCGTAGTAAACCGTTTCACTGTCAAAACTCTCGAATCATCTCATTTCGTGCTTGTGTGGGATCGTCGGCAATGGGCAACCCAACAAATTTACCGCAAAACAGGCCCTCCTGCCCTCTGGCGTTTTGTCTTCAGCTGGGAGTGCTTCAGTTCAAACCTCCAAAGTGTCTTTCATGCTTTAAAACCACTCCCACCTTGCGATGAGCTTTCTGTTACGATTTTGACTTTTTATGCGAAATTTTATCTTTTTGTAGACTTGTACCTAATTCTAGCAAACAAATGAAAATCGTGACAACACCGTCTTGACGACGTCCCACCTGCGATATCGCCAGTAGGATGCCCGAATTTTGAATCTGGGAGTAAATAGGGTCATTTCGCTGCTAGAATAAGCTTCCAATCACCGCTACGCAGCCCGATTTCAAAGACTCATTGTGCATGAATGTTTCGCCACGTTTTCGCGTACTTGACAAGCTCCTTGAACATGTCACATTTATAGTAACTTATAGCTAGGATTATAACTAATAATCCTACACACACGTTCAATTATTCTTACCCTCAAAATAATTTCGCTGTCAGACATGATTGTAATCTTCTAACTCGGGGATAAAGATTTGTTGACGTAGATGATCACATCTTACAGTTTCTGTGAAGAACACAAAATGTAAACAAACACAGATCAAACTTCGTTTAACGTTCAACGAGCACTGAGACCTGTTCAACGAAAACAATGTCGTTGCTAGGTAACTGCCATGATCATACAAGAGTGTTATTACAAAGCCTACTGTGCTACTGCAATAATCTCCTTCCAAGAGCACTTATTACAAAATAACACTTTATTACAAAATAAAGGCCGCCTGAGAGAATAGCTGCAGGTCTTGCCCGGCTCCAAGGTGAGATCCCTTTTAAAACCAACGTGTTCGATTAAAAGGGCGTGAAAATTTAAACGCCTCTCACGCGGCCATTACCGAGGCAGAAACTCATGCAGTACCTTCTTAAAACACCAAACGCACCACTGTTGGAGACAGTTTGACTCCAAACTTGACGTCGCGCGTGCGTAGTAACGTTGCGTCAGCCGTTTAGTACCTTCTGTAACTGTGTTGATGTGGCTTGCTTACGTCAACCATCGTCAGCAATGAACCTGTTTCCGGTACCTCGCGCGTGCTCGAAAGCTCCACCACTGACAAACACCCATCCACCCATGTATCCACCTTCCCGAGATGGTTTGCAATTTGGCATTGCTCGCGCCTGGTTACATCCATTAGCCTAGCCTGTTCCAATCAATTAGCCACGTCTGGTCACGTTAAAAGCATGACGTTACGAGTGCTCTGTTAGGCTTGTTGATTTTGCTGAGCTGTGATTGCAGTTTCGGAAGGCACTAAACGGCTGACAGAACGTTACTGCGCGCCCGACGTCAAGTTTGGAGCCAAACTCTCTCTAACACAGTTCCTTCCTAAACGACCGAACAAAACGCACCACTGTTAGAAACAGTTAGGCTCCAAACTTGCCGTTGCACGTGCGCATTAACGTTGGGCCAGCCGTTTAGTACATTCCGAAACTGCAATCTTAGCTCATGAAAATCAACAAGCTCAACAGAGCACTCGTTACGTCATACCTTTAACGTGACCTTACGTGGCTAATTGATTGGACCAGGCTAGGCTACTGTTTGTAATCAGGCGCGAACAATGCCAAATTGCAAACCATCTCGGGGAGGTGGGTCGGTTGCTGACGATGGTGGACGTAAGCAAGCCACATCAACACGGCTATAGTAGGGAATGAGCTGAACTGTCACCAACAGTGGTGCGTTCTGTTCGCTCTGTTCAGTGGTTAAAGTGGCACTATCACCGATTGAAATGCGAACGAAAATACCGTGGCGTCATCTAGCGGCATTGATATTGTTAACCTTTATAGCTAGTTCGCAGGTGCACGAGGATGAACCAAATTTTCACTCAATAATTAAGGATGTCGTGGCTTGTTTGGTTCGTTAAAAGAAATGCCGTTATGCATTCCTCGCTTGGTGCAAGCAAACGCTAGATGGTACTACACAGCGTAGATGGTGTCAGAATTCGTCTGCTTCAATCGGTGATAGTGCCACTTTAAAGGAAGGTACTGATGGTCGCACATTGGTCGGGATCAAAGATGGAGCTACTATCAAAATTATCGTTCTTCATTGGTCGGGATGGCTCGGTAGTGCAAAGATAACATGATTTGATCTTGTGCTGCCTTTTTAACTAGCCTACACGTAGCCTACAGAATAAAAAGGCGGGAATTACTTTCATAAGTAAATTAATTTTCTCGGCTTCGTTTTATTGATTTAGATTTATCGATTTAACGATTTACAGATTCAGAACATTACCAGACTTTAAGGGTGATATCTTTATTAATAAAATCGAGTTGTCGCGTAGGATGGACGGCAACGAGACGGCCACAAGACGGCCGCAAGTAATTGATAGAGCACATATCCGTTTTCATTGTCGGTCGCTCGCCCTTTTTCTTTGCTACCGTGGGAAGAATGAGCCCGCTCGCCCTCTTACTGATTGTTGAAGCTTCGTTTGTTAATCGAGTTGTCGCGTAGGATGGACGGCCACAAGACGGCCGCAAGTAACTGATAGAGCACAAAGCCGTTTTCATTGTCGGTCGCTCGCCCTTTTTCTTTGCTACCGTGGCAAGAATGAGCCCGCTCGCCTTCTTGCTGATTGTTGAAGCTTCGTTTCTTTAATCATCCCTTACAATTTCTCCAATGCCTATTTACTTATTTCAGGTGTACAAAGGCGTAATTATTTATTTCCGGTATACTAAGGCGTATTTATTATTTCACATGCACAAAGGCGTATTTATTTATTTCACATCTACAAACGCGTATTCCAACCATTTTTGCAGGAAAGAATCATATGTAATGTAAGTGTATGGACTCCGGAACAAGGGATATGCTGAATGAGGGAGTGAAGCAAACGAAAAACACCGTTTGCTAGACAGGGTACGCAAAAACACATAAACGGCATACACGCATTCCGTAAAACACATGAGGAAGGAAATCGTTCCAGCGTTTTTAACGGTGCATCAAACACCACCCGTGCCTAGCACGGGCTTCTGCTAGTACTTTAAATACGAGTATGAGTGTCAAGCGTTACTTTTACGTAAAAACGTATATCACTTTTCCTGTCCAGAAAAGTGATATACAGTAACCCCCTCTGGACTAATTAAAAGAATTAAAAATGTAATTTTGCATCGACAGGTTCCCAATTGAGTGAAAAAGAGCCATGACTTTTAAAGTATCTTCTTGAAAACATTCAAATAGGTTCTTTAAACCACCTTCGGACAGACCGAAATTCATGATTCATGATGGTAGAATACTTTTTGATATAAGAGAAAACATATAGGCGTTACTAAGGCCGCCTGCGCATTGGGCGGCCATATCGCGCAGCCAGTTGTAGTCGCGGCCCAAAGACAAGGCGACGTGCCGCGCGACCACGTCCGTTTTTCATTGATAATTCTCGATCACGTGGTGAAAAATGAACACGGATCAAGTATGGTCGCCCTGTGGCCACCTGCACGCCGCCCGGGATCCCAGTGGCTGCGGCGACTGTCTGGCTGCGGCGGCCAAGTGCGCGTTGCTACATAATTATACTGTAAGCATTCTCGTTGGCCGCTGTGTACGCGGGGGCCCTAAAGCAGTTCAAGTCAGCATACATGCCCTTCACAACATCGACATGAAAAATATCCCATACTTGGTGTAAAAACATTTTTAGAAAGTGGTTTTAATAAAATATTCACCAGATGACAGAGATGTAACTTCAAAATCTGCTAAAAACTAACACGGGAGGGGGGGGGGGGGGGGTGGCGGCTGTGGGGATGGGGACTTGCTCCCCCGGAAGCTTACAGCGTTTAGAAACTTACGGCGTTTTATTTTTGTCCCCTCCCCTTTGACGGGCCTTTAAACTAAATTTCTGACTCCCACCTCTTGAGAAGAAGTCCACGACCACCCTCCTCGTCCTCCCCCTCCCCAAGCAAAAAATAATGACCGGTCTCTAACCTCTTTTTAAGCGCTGAAAGTTCTGGTAAAGCCCAGCCTTTATCATCCGTATTTTTTATACAGCTGAATGGCATTAACACAATAGACCTGTCACTGATGCCTACATTTTATATTAAGTCCTTCCTGTGTTTACAATTCATAGATAAGAAATAAAACCAAAAAATTCTCAGTAGTAGTCGTCATCTATCTTTAAAGATAAGATAAACTACATTGCAATAGTGAGTGCCACAGATAGCACAAGTGTCATGATTGATGCAGCAGGGTTTGCATTCCTTTCAGTTGATGAAAGGTAGCACTTTATACTTAACAAAATGGAAATAACTGCAGTGTTTAAATACTTGATTCTTATTGTAATATTGAGAGCCGTAACCTCTGAATATGATATGACATGTAATGCCACAAAGAAACCAGACAGGTTTGTGTGTGAACCTCTTGAATGTGACAAGGGGTATGTTTTGAAAGAAGGTGCAGGAAGGTGTGGGTGCTGCAGTGCTTGTGTTCAATATTTAAGTAAGTACCACCACACTAATTTTAAAGCGGTGCGAGTCGATATAAACAAACGGCCATCCCAGCATTCGGGGAATGCGGTGAAGCCCAGTGTGGGTCATCCAGACGATAAAATGTCATAGATGCTACGACGGGGGTTTGCTTATATCTTCACACTGCAGATTCATTTCTCTTCTGGTATAATCGAATGTATTCGGCTGACGTCAGTGTTTCATGGCCAGCTAAGGTTGTTTTATTGTTTTAATTTTACTGGCTAAGGTTTTCGGAATTGCTGCCTGTTTGAATCATGCTAACAGTGTTTTGTCGAATGTTTTTTTGTTTTTTTTGTATGACGTAAAACGTATACTTTTACGTAGTGACTGATAACGGAGCGCGACTTGTGTTTTTTACATGCAAAATTCAAGATTTTAATTTTACACATCCCACACGCCCCTCAACCACCGCTGGTAAACGCCATGCCGCCTTTTTTCCCCCTCCGAGTCTGCCCGATTCGCGGACATTTTCTCCCCGGCCTTTTTCTCCCCGGCCATTTCACCCCCTAAAAAAAAACAGAGGACATATTCCCCCCAGGGGCGGAAATTTTTTCCCCCGGACCCCCCCCCCCCCCCCCCCATACATTTTCTCCCCACGAAGAAAATATTATTTAAAAAAAAAAAGAGTTAACTGCATCTAAAATTATTTGTTCTTACAAGGTTATTTATTTCAAACGCAAATACTAGTGCCGGCTTATGATTGCTAATAACTTTAACATTTGCTAAGTACATCAAAGCGCCTAAATGACATTAGTACAAGACGTCAGTTTTAGTGTAAAAACAAGAGGGGCGAACAGGATGGTTACGTGCTATAAGCGTGAATAAATCGAGTGCGTAACATGATGGCCACACAGGCAGAAGAAATCAAGCGCGTATGCCCCCACAGTTCTGATTGCGCACTGCCATAGCCAGAGGTGCATATGCGCTCGATTTATCCTAAAGTATTCATGAATCAGAACTGCCGGAAATACAGAAAATGAAACCATGATTCATTCAGGTAGCGTGCGCACGACCTAATTACGTTCGATACACACCACCAACAGGCGGCATCGTCTAACCAACAACATAACAGAACTTATTTTAAACCAAACTTTAGTTTACCACTTGCAACTCGTATTCTGCCCGTTGAAATGCGAGCCGAGGCAATTAATCTAACCTAACCATATCCTAATCTGTAAAAATACCACTACCAAACGCAATTTCACTCCTCCCCCCCCCCCCCCCCGCTTTCGCATCCTCCCTGAATTTCGGGTAAAATGGTTATGGTAATGGTTAATGGTTACGGGTACTTTTAAAGTAAGTACATTTGTTAAAAATGGACAAATTGGTTAATGAAAACAGACATTGTGGAAAGTGTCGGGGGGGGGGGGAAGGACCGTGGGGATAGTGTCCGGGGAGATAATGTCCGAGTTAAGGGGGGAATTTGTCCGCTATCGTTTTCGAGGGGGGGGGGGAATGTCCGGAGGGGAAAAGTCCGGGGGGGGGGGATGTCCGACATAAAAGTGTCAGCTAGTGCCTAGCACATCATTAAAGAAGCTTACTTTGGCTAAAGCATCATACACCTAATTGAAGCGAACACCTGTGAAATTAATACACTCGTCTCTTCTAAGACTACTGAACTATTTATAATAATACTATTCAGCTATGTATAATGGCATTGTAAAGGATCCACCATAAATCCCCTATTAACAGCCCTGGCAAAGCTCTCATCACGGTTTCAAATTGTACACAGAGGCGTAAGGATCGGGTTTACGTCAATATATGCCGGAAGAGGAATTGAAAAAAAAAAAAAAATAAAGCCAACAAATGCCGCAAACTGCATGCGTTTATCTTAAATTGACGATTTCTGTTATTTGCTGCATATACAGTTAACATCTGTTATAACAATTGACCAAAGGCCTTTGGAGGTTTATCTTTATAAACACTCATTTTGTATACTTTGTTGTGTGAGAGCCTAAAATATAGTTTTGTTATAACAGCTGTATTGTTGTAAGAGTATGGTTATGGTATGGGAGTGCAGGCGTTGTTTTATGGTATGGTTATGGTTATGGGAGTGCAGGCGTCTTTGAGTGCTAATGTGGTTTGCAGTCAGTCTTCAGTGACGTTGGGTGGTACAGTGGTGACGTGGTGATTGTTGTTTGTAGTATGTAGTGTAGTTTGTAGCTTAGTGTATTTTCTTTGAGTTTGGGGCGCATGGTGTTAGGCCGAGGTCTCAATAAAATCACAGAATGAATGAATGACCAGGAGTGGTTAACGCTCGTTAAACCCTTTGAAACCCTTTGTTATGGTATGGGTAAGGTATGGTTTCAGGTGTATATGTTCGTTGTAATTTTGATGTGGGCGCATGGCTTCGGCCCAGGCTCAATAAAATAAAATAAAATACAATACGATACAGTTATCACTGTGTTACCAAAGTATTAAGTAAATTATCACTATGTATTGCTTTTATTATTAGACATGGCGCATGGCATTTGGCCATGGCTCTAGATTAATAAATTGAAACTGAGTATCACTCTTGATTTTCACTGTTATATTATTGTTATATAATGGGTTATTGTTTACGAATGTTTTAAAATTAATGCAAGTTTTAATAATTTTATTTGGTTAGTAAATGTGGTAAGCTACCTTTTAGTTTGGCACATCTTCCTTTAGTCTGCTCAATCTTGGGTTTGACTCTGAATAAAATTGTAACAATGCAATGCCTTCGCAGTTAGTCTAAAAAATTTGTTTTATAAAATACATCCAAAATCTACGCAAAGCTAGCCACGGAAACATTGCTTAAGTCAGGAGGGAGGAATAAAATGCCTCCCCGAAGACAGTTTTTGGCTGTAACTCCTTAACCGTCAACAAATCGAAAGGATAATGTTAAAAAAACCATTCAGCACATTATTCTTGACTGGAAAGGTGATATACATCTTTTGCGTACGGTAAACGTAACCATTGAACCCCAAGATCGTGTTTCAATTATATTCCACCCTTATTCGCTGGCACCCTCCATTTCGGTTGCAAGCTCTCTAATAGCCCAAAATGGACATGCTCAGAATTATTCCGAAAGGTGGGGAACTCTTCTTTCCATCAAACCTACCTAAATTGTTCAACTTAGATAGGTACCGTTTTACGCCCGTTGAAAGGTACAGTGTAGTACGTAGGCAAAAGCATATGGCGAATTTCTATTTCAAAGTGCTCTTGCTCTTCAAAATGGGCATGCTTAGGACTTATTGAAAAGTGGGGATCTCTTCTTTCCATCAATACTAACCAACATTGTCAAGTGTAAATAGAGGTCGTCCTATACCGGTTTAAATGTAATGGCTTATAGCAGCGAAAGCATGGTGATTTTCGATTTCAAAGGGCTACTGCGAGCGCTCTAATAATGGATAGGATTGTCTGAAAGGTGGGGATCTCTTATTTCCATTAATACTAACTAAAATTGTTTAGCTTAACGAGAGGCCGTTCTGCGTTTTAAAGGTGAAGTGGTAATGGCGAAAGCATATGGTAACTTTAGATTTCAAAGGGCTACTGCAAGCGCTCTAACAACCCAAAGTGGACATGCTTAGGATTTTCTGAAAGGTGGGTATCTGTACTTTCTATCAATACTAACTAAAATTGTTTAGCTTAGATAGGGCCGCATTACGCCCGTTTAAAGGTGAAGTGTTAGCGGTGTAGTGGCAAAAGTATATGGTGATATTCAATTTCAAAGTGCTAATACAATCTAACGCAAAATGGACATGCATACGATTTTCTGAAAGGTGGGGATCTCTTATTTCCATTAATACTAACTAAAATTGATTAGCTTAGAGAGGGGCCGTTCTGTGTCCGTTTAAAGGTGAAGCGGTAATGGCGAAATCATACGGTGACTTTATATTTCAAAGGGCTATACTGCGAGTGCTCTAACAACCCGAAGTTGACATGCATAGGATTTTGTGAAAGGTGGGGATCTGTACTTTCTATCAATACTAACTAAAATTGTTTACCTTAGATAGGGTCGCATTACACCCGTTTAAAGGTGAAGTGTTAGCAGCATAGTGGCAAAAGCATATGGTGATTTTCAATTTCAAAATCACCAAGATCTTACAAGCTCTCTGTTAACGCAAAATGGACATGCATACGATTTTCTGAAAGGTGGAGATCTCTTATTTCTATCAATACTAACTAAAATTGTTTAGGTTATATATGGGTCGGCCTACGCCCGTTTAAAAGGGAAGTGGTTGCGGCATTGAAGCGAAAGCATGTGGTGATTTCGCAGCTACGGCAAACCACTTCACCTTTAAACGGATGTAGGACGGTCCCTGTATAAGCTAAACGATTTTGATTAGGATTGATGGAAATAAGAGATACCCACCTTTCAGAAAATCCTAAGCAGGTCCATTTTAGGTTAGAAGAGACCTCAGTAAGAGCACTTTGAAATCGAAAATCACCATATGCTATTGCCTCTACGCATTAGCACGTCACTTTTAAACGGGCATAAAACGATCCCTACATAAGCAAAACAATTTAAGTGGGAGTGATGGAAAGAAGAGATCCCCACCTTTTAGAATATTATAAGCATGCCCATTTTCGGCTGTTGCAGACCTCTCAAAAATACTTTGAAACCGAAAAGGAGTGCTCGAGCGAATTAAGGGTGATACTTGAAAGACGATCTTGGGGGTTCAATGGTAGCGTTTATGTAAAAGATGTATAATCACCTTTCCCGTCCTCAACGGTTTTTTTAACATCATCCTTTCGATTTGTTGATGGTTAAGGAGTCATTGCCAAAAACTGTCTTCGGAGAAGCGTTTCACGCCCTTCCCCTGACTTAAGCAATGTTTCCGTGGCTAGATTTTTGTAGATTTTGGATGTATTTTATAAAACGTATTTTTTAGACTAACTGCGAAGGATTGCTTTTGTTACAAATTATTTTTTCAGGGTCAAACCCAAGATTGATTAGACTAAAGGAAGATGTGCCAAACTAAAAGGCAACTTACCACATCTACTAACCAAATAAATGTATCAAAACGTGTATTAGTTTTAAAACATTGGCACAACAATATCCCAAGAGTGGAAAAAAAGAGATAACGGGTTTAACGGGAGTATTTAGAGCTTAAGCGGTCCAAAACCAAAGGGTTTCAAAGGGTTTAACGAGCGTTAACCACCCCTTGCAACCATATCTCTTGCAACAATAAACCTGTTAAAACAATGCTAATTTTCAAAAAGGGTTTTAGCGAGCGTAAACCACTCCTGGTCATCTGCCCGACGAAACCCTAAGGCCCTATGCTAATTTTTAGGCTCTCCGCAACAACGCATAGAAAAGGATTATTTATAAAGAACAACCTCCAAAGGTCTTTGGTCTATCGTTATAAAAGAATAATTGTATATGCAACAAATAACAAATCTAGACACACGCTAGTGTGTCGTGCCAAGTTAGGCAACAAACATCACAACAAACATCACATCAATTCAATTATCGAGGTTGTAAACCACTCATTGTAGTGCGACGCCATTGCGTCAGTGTCTTATATCTTGAAGCATAGTTGGGCACATTTCAGGTACTTCGATAAAAATAATAATGTGGTACAAAAGCTTAAATTGTGTTGAAATCGAGAGCAATGACCCACCTGACAAAAATTAACTCATGTAGGAATGCCAGCTAAGCTGCTTTCAATACAAAATCTGACCCTCAATAACGTTGAAAATGTGTTACTAGTTACTACCTAGCTAGCTAGCTAGTCCGCTCATCCCCATGTTAAATCCCATAGGGTGATTATTCATCGATACCGAGATAATGGGAAGGCTTTCAGCTATGAAATTGGATGAATGGGTGCGGTACAATACGAACTGCGTACCTTTTATGGTTTGAAGCCTGGGGGCGTAACAGGAATGGCGAGAGAGGGCGCGTAAGTACGGAAATATTGTTATAACCATTGTTAGTATTGTCGGCATCGTCTCTTATTGGACGGCCAAAGTTCGGACTATGACAACGTGTATACTGACGTGCGTACCTAGACACACACTAGTGTATCACGATAAATCTAAACAACGTTGCAAAGAAATTGTATTCACGTCCAATTCACGAAAAATAAATCAACTGCACAGCAAAATAAACAAAGCCAAAAACTGGTAAAGAGGCCACCAAGATGAGTGGTTCGGCCCTTCAAAGGAGTGATATCAACGCACCAAAAACTAACTAAATAAAACAAATTACAATAAAGTTAAAACCAAACCAAAAACCTATAAAGAGGTGACTAAGTTGAGAATGGTTCGGCCTATAGGCAAAAGGTAATAGCAAAGTGTTGAAAACCAATTTCTTGTTGACGTGGCACTTTATTACAAATCTGCACGGTAGTGGAGTTGGTAAATACACAATTTAAAAAAAAAG
>JAHWFP010073039.1:49351-90588 GCA_023313725.1 Lithobius niger | reverse complement strand
ACGAGTAGATTGCGTATCGTTGTGTCTAAGACCTGGGGTATTCCACCCTGTTTTACGGATGATTTACCAGCACTCCTTTGTGCCCATGATTATTTTTGGTACCGAGATCTGGGGTAAAGTTGCTAAATATGTCAAGAATTCTCAATCTCTAGACTCTGGTCAGACCACTTTTGTTGACCATCGTCCATGCCTATTGTACGACTCCTACTGATGCCTTGTTCGTTCTTGCCGGGTTCATACCTCGTTCCATTCTTGCTTATGAGCGTCATCAGCATTTCAAGAGGATTTGCAAACCCATTTTCGAAGGACCGATTACTCCTGCTCTGTTCCCTCATCCTGCTCTGCGACGTAAAGATCCTATTGAGCAGTTTAATCCTGCTGATGATGACACGTGCCAAATTTTCACTGATGGTTCACATATCAATGGACATACTGGGGCCGCCATTGTCGTTTTCTTAAGAAGGAATGAAGTTTGCCGGAAGAATTTTCGACTTGGAGATTTGAACTCGGTTTTTCAAGCAGAGGTTTATGCTATTACCGCTGCTCTTCGGTACACTATTGACCATCTCACAAATCAAGAACATGTCTCTATTTATAGCGACTCTCTCTCTGCTCTGACTGCTATTCTTGGACCAATTCCTTCCAACACTCAAATTGCTGTAGCTTAGCTCCTTTTCAATTACCTCCTTTCTGCCAGGCCTATCAAACTCGGTTGGGTGAAAGCTCATGCTGGCATTTGGGGTAATAAGGTGGCGGACCAAGCTGCCAAAAAGGCAACCACTCTTGCGAACGCTGAAGATTTGCCACTTCCCGTGTCGTACTCCAAATCTCTTAGTGCTACTTCTGCCCTGCACGACTGGCAGACTAACTGGGAGAGCTCTACAAAGGGATGGACAACTTTCAAGTTTATGCCTAAAGCCAAGACTGAATTCGAACCGCATTCTTTCAAGACTGTGCAGTGCATTACTTTGCATGATAATTTTGCTGACTACCTTGTTCGATTTGGAAAGAGAACGGATCCCGGTTGTCGCTGTGGCCCTCCAATTGAAGATATCCAGCACGTTCTACTTGATTGTCCCCTTCCTTCCAGGGCATCCGCCAGGGCTATTTTCCTCCGACGCGTTACTCCTCTTGGGTTTTCCTGGGACTCTCCGCACGTCGCACTTGATGAGGAGCTCAGGAAGGAGTTCTCTGTGTTTTGTAACAGTATTGTCGATGACCCAATTTTCATCAACAGATGAACTCTTATTGATGACTTTTGTCTTTTCGTTGGTGCTTGTACATTTAGCAACCAAGCACCATTTTTGTCTTTGGTCCCAACTGTGTCCATTTGGTGCGATGTTTTATTCTTTATATAGCTTTAATTTTAACTTTTTTAGACTTTCTGTACCAGGCCGGTAACCCAGTAGGGGGCCCGTCACCTGAGCTTTTCTTTTTTTTTACTTGTTTTTTAACTCTTTCACTTTTTTTCTGAATTTTATTGATGCATATTTACTTTCCTTTTTTTGTGCTTTTTTTTTCATGTTCCAATTTGGTTTACTGTTATGTGTTGGGCTGCTTTGTACGTGTTGTTCTTTTTTCCCCCCTTCTTGATTTGTGCTTGTTGCTCCCTGACTGCTTGGGAGCGTACACGGTGTGATGGCCTTCGGGCTGGGAACACGCCAAACAAAAAAAAAATGCCCAATTAGCCGTTACACCAGCCAAATGGACATGGTTTGGCGTATTGTATGCCCATGTTTGGCATGATTAAGTCTATTTAATCCGATTTCTGAGCGCACTGGCCAACAAAACGCTGATTTTCGTTCGCTTCGCTCACTCAATCAGTGCATCTCCCTTCACTTGGCTCTCCCGAGGTAAACATTAATCATTATGAACACATACTACAAACTGACGAAATGGTAAATGTTCATACAGTTCTAATATTCTGGTGGCAGACGAAGATTACTAAAACTAATCAACTTGTAAGCTGTTTAAGATTACTCGTCACTTACACTAGACTGCAAGAACAGTAAGTCTACATAAAATAAAATGTCCGCGTCACGTTATTAAGGACACTTTTTCTCCATAAAGAACACGTTCCCACCTCTGCTGACGATGTGCATTTTGTTTCCTAATCTTCTTTCCAGCAAAATTGTCCCTTTTATCGTGGTGGGGCAGATAATTCAGTTTGGACACGTGTACCGTAAAAAAAAAGACCAAACCTTTGGAATAAAAGATAAAGATATTCTGTCTCTTAGTGAACCACCTATTTGCAAAAACAGTGTATTCTGACAATATAAGTACTGAAACGATAAGCGTGCAACACTTAAGCATGTTATAATCTACTGTTGAATGACAATACAAACAATGGTCACAACAATAATTTTGCACTTACGAGCCACTTCAGGGCCACGTGCTTGTAGCTGCAACCCCCATTTTAGAAAAAGGCACTTCCCCATATGACGCTTTACCTGTCTGCCGAAATTTAGATCTGGTAACTTTCCCTAATGAGCTGTAGACGTGTCGTTACACCCTATGAGAAGTAACAAGGGAGCCTGCGGACTAGTTACTAGTTACTAGTTACTAATCACCAGTAACACAAATCAACGTTATTGAGGACACTTTTTCTCCATGAAGGACACGTTCCCACATTTTCGTGTTGACGTTTTCTTTGTTACTGGACCGAAGACACCTGATTCAAACGATTTGCAAAAATTTCTACCGCATGGGGAATTTACACCAGAATGCTGAAATCACGTATAAGTTGGTTTCAGTTAAAAGACACGGTCTGCTAGTAAGCCGCCATCTGACAACAATAACACTCTAACAATAATAGCTCTGACAATTAAGCTCCAACAACAATAAAACGACACTAGCGTGTGTCTAGATATGATTGAATATCTCCAGCAAAACTAAAACTATTAATTTCTCCATTCCTATTCAATACATTTCCACCAAACTTGGGCAGACAGTAGGTAGATATGGAAGATATATTTATGCCAACTTTTATGCAATTCCGTGCAAGTGTAAAAGTAGGGAGCCACATGTAAATTTGAAAACCGTTCACTTGTTGTTGTTGTTGTTGTTGTTGTTGTTGTTGTTGTTGTTGTTGTTGTTATGTGACACGGTTTAAAAAAAAAACTACTGCATCTGAAACTTGATCTAAGCTAAAAATTTCCTTGGGCTTCATCGTCACAGCGACCACTTTTTCGAGTCCATGCACCCACCTTAATCAATGATACAGTACATGAACCAAACACCGAAACACAGCACCGAGTTGTGGGACCCTGAACGAGAATTTTGATTGTTTTACATTGTTTTAACTATTGTAATTAGGGAACAATGCCACTCAGAAAGCTCCAGATCCATTCTTCGTGCACTTGTTATGTCTTCGCACAGGCTTGGCGCACGTTACGTCAAAATGATAATAAGGTTGCTGTGTCATGGATCTGTGACAGAAGCATTACTGCCACTGGGCACTTGATCCTTCGTGGAGAAGACATGGAGGATGCCTTTAACAACAGGTGTGCGAGCATTTATGCGCTTCCTTTAGGCATCCCGCCACCTCTTGTCCAGGGAAACACCAGATCGTGTGCTAGTAATGCACCGTGGAAGTTTCAGGAGTTTGAAGCTGCGCTTTTGAAATGCAAGGATGCAAGCACGCTGGGTGTTGACAGGGTGACGTATCATGATTTGAAGCAGCAGTAACTAGAAGCATAGGAAAAGTTGTTGATGCTCTTTCAGGGGGTTCTAGATGGATCGGAAGTACCACAAACTTGTATGTTTACAATCCTAGTTCGAGTTCATAAAGCGGGCAGTGATAGATCCAGCCTCACCAATTATCGGCCTTGATGTCCTGAATTCGAAAATTGTTCGAGAGGATGCTGGTACGAAGACTTGCATGGCATATGCAGTTCTTTGGCTGCCTGGCTCCAGTCCAGTTCGGGTATGGACCCAATAGAAGCGCTCAGGACGCGATATTATTTTTCTTGTCTAGCATTCGAGAGGCATGGTGACAAGGAAATGTTGTCGTTGCAATTTTTTTGAATACTAAAGCAGCGTATTACACTGTGTCTATCGAGTGGGTTGAGGCATTCCTGTTCGTATGGGTATCAGTCCTAGACTCACAAGGGCAACTGTTGCTTTACTTGGTGCTCGACGCTTTGTCACACGTGTAGGTGGATACTGGTCACGAGACTCTGTGACTGGTCAGGGGCTCCATCAGGGGAGCTGCCTCAGTCCCACACTCTTTGCAATAGCCATCAATGACGTCTTGGTTGAGTTAAGTCTCATGTTCCTCTGTGGTTTGTAGGAATAGACCTACATCTACTGGCTATGCATGCACAGGATACGCTGGATCTTGTGATCAAGCATCTGGAGGACAGAGGGTTATTCATTGCTCCAGCAAATACGGAGTTAGTTGTGTTCACATGTGCACGTAATCTTAGACAAGCTATGCTGGCGTTGGTTGTGAATGAAGTATCTGTCCTTCCGAAGCAGCAAGTAAAATATCTTGGTGTCCTTTTAGATGCTGAGTTGACCTGGAATGTGCATGCAAGTCAGCTGCGTACAAAAGTGCAATCGCGAGTGTCCATCCTCAAGGCCCTGTCAAGCACACAACGGTCACCCACAGAGCGGTAATGGCAGCTTACAGGGCATTGGTCAGATCGAGCCTAGATTACCATCTGCCATTCTTGAGTACGTCATGCCGGCACATCAGGACGTTGTAAATGTTTGTCAATGAGTGTTTGCGTATTATTTCAGGTTGCATGATTTCTAAACCAGTACATGCACTCTGGGTTTAGTGTGGTGAGCTGCCATAGGAATATCGGGCAGCCGAGTTGCTAGCGGTTCTCTGCATGCGCAATCTAAGTAAGGGTGCAACAGATCCTGTGGGCAAGATCGTCGCAGACTATAGGCAGCTATCAGAGAAAGCGCGTAGTATGCTTGGTGTAGTGGGTGGTGGTGGTGGAATATCTTAAGTTACAGTTTAAATGTGGGCTGGGTGTGTCTTCTGGCTCCCTGGACTTGGTGTCTGGACATTCTGCGGGTTCTGCAGCCAGCCTATGTGGAGTGTGATGTTTTTGCAATGCCTCGTATATTGCAACTACGCGGATGGGTGGAGTCGGTGTGAGCGTGACATCTCTGAAGGTTTCCCTCAAGAGGAGTATCAGAGCTGCGACATCCAGTACAGTTTGTGAGATGGTTGCTATATTGGTTGCCCTGGATATGTCACTACATCTGGAACTTCCATTGTACTTTATCTGCACAGACTGTTTGTCGAGTTCGATAGCCTACGGTACACATGGTGGCGGCTAGAAGTCAGTGACCCACTAGTTTACTCATCAGTTGGAAATTCTGGGTAGCATCACAACGGGGCGCAGTCGTTCTTCAGAGGATTCGTGGCTATAATGGTATTTCAGGAAATGAGCATGCTGATGGTTTAGCACGTGAGGCTCTCCAGCATGGATCACCTGAGGTGGCGCTGACGATCTATCCGTGCTAGACGACCGCTCCTACGAGAGTGGTCTGCTGGGGTCTGGCAGGAATCATGACAGCGTCAATGACAGGCAGAGACCTGTTTCTTCTTCAGCTAGTGTGCTGCCCACGGTTGCTTCTAGACAAACTGAGCAGCAGGGAAGCAAAAGTGCTCTCTAGATTACACACCGGGCACTCGCTCCTATGTGCACGTCAATACCGGCTTGGATAGGTGGATAGCCCATTTTGTCCTGGATGCAATGTCAACATGACGTCGGAGCACTTCCTTTTGTCTTGCCCAATGCAAGCACGTCGTCGCGTGATGATATCTGAGTGTAACAAGGAATTGCCAACAATTCCATCACTGCTGACTGTACAGTAGGTAGTTCACGATGTGTAGGTTGCGGCCTCTTGTGAGATACTACCAGGCTACGCAGGTGTGGGTGTAGCACATGTCTTGTGTCTCCTGACCCGCTGGTAAAGTGTAATAGTGTGGGTGGAAAATTGTGTCCGGCGTGAAGACTGGAGAGCTACAGCAATGGGTCTGTCGGAAGATTCTCAAAGAGTTGTGCCACCATTGAGAGTTGTGTGTCTTTAGTGTGCATGTGGAGTAGGGAGTGAAAGGCAATGAGAACCAAGCAATCGTAGTGGCCAAGTAATTGCGGTGTGTGTTCGCAACGCCTCAACAGTGCTTTGTAACATCCTATCACATCTCTCCGTTGAACCGCTTCAATTTAGAACTCTCTTGCCTGGGAGATCGTTGATCGCTTCACCCTCGATCATGCTTGAGTACGTATCTCATGCGACCTTGCTCTTCTTAATCTAGTTCTGCTTGTTGCAGATTAATTTTATTTGAAGCAAGATACAGTAAAGTCTTTTATTCATATATTAGTGTATGTTGTTTAATTTTATGTTTTTGCATGTTTGTTTTGCTAAATATTTATTTACTGTTTTTTATTTTTCATCAAACCTCATATGTTAATTGAATAATAGCAGAATAATAGCAGCATTGTCAATTCGTTATCCAATCATTTGTCTGTAGTAAACAAGTAGACACTCCAGCGTAACTTCCCACAATAAAAGTCACCCGATGCTTTTGCAAAATCTAAACATGCGTTGGTTTTCATCTTAGCCTAGCAAATGCCGGTCAGAGGTGGATCTTATGTCTTCTTTCAGTTCTACTAATATTACCACCTACCCAAAGAATTAGTAGTGTTGAGCCCGGGACCTCTGCGCTGAAAAATTAATCTCACTCCCCCCTTAAACTAAACTAAATCGCTACAACATAACGCTCCCCCTCCCCCACAGAAGGCGAACGATAATCCTGTTATTGGGAAAGGTTGTAAGTCTGTAAGATAGTTATTAGGTGTGTAGTTTGTTTTCGGGGCGTGCGGCTGCAGGCCATGGCTCTGGGGTTAATAAATGAGATGAAAGAATCCGTCTTTCAGCTAAACGCAAATAGATTTAAACCAAACTGAGCTACCTTGAAATTGGCAGCTAGAAACGATAGAATGGTGTTTTTATTTACTAGATGCAGGCTTTCAAAGCTGAGTTGAACTGTTTCAAAGTGGCCAGCAACAAACAACTGCATGCATAAACCTTTCTAATGCGATGCCATAGCCATAAACAAGAACATAACTGTGATCTATGGAGCTTGATTTTGTACGGCATATGTGATAGCACAAATTGTTGTTAAGAATTTGCAAGCAAAGGCTCGAATGTTCAATGGACTGCAGTGGTAGGGGGAGGGGGGACCAGCCACCCTCCCCCCCCAAAAAAAATTTTTTTTAATGTAAGATTTGTTTGTATGGCGGGAGGAAGTAATTATTTTAGACCTATTTATGCTTAAGTTTTTGGTGTAAATAACGGTATGCAGTTTCTATTACCGGCACCCTAGGTTTACTTAGCGGCACACAAAAAAACACAACTTACAACAACCACAAAAAAACGCTGTTCTACTCGTATTTCGTGACGAGGCCCTGTGGTAGTCGAAACTTACGGCTATGGTATCTGCTGGGTATTTATACTTCTATTTCAAATTTTTAACAACACTTCGTGCGCATAGGCAAGAGATAAGAGTTGAGCCAAGAAAGAGCTACTATCTCAGCTGGCCTTTCGCTTAGGACCGTGATCGTTCCTTCTAGTGGCTACTATCTAGACTAACGTAAATTCCACATTTCCGATTGTAGCATAATACACTCGAAGACAATTTTTACGTTCGAACAGTCCCACTTACGTTTCATGATAATTATTCCCTAGTTTGTTAGACCAAGTTGCGTCGATTCGTCGGCTCGAGAACGACAGCCATGTTGTTTTCAGAGATCACAAATACATTACGTCAGAGTCGGTGCATGCGCAGCCTAATTTATTTAGAAAAGTGGTCTTCGGTGATGAGGATTCATACCATGCTGACCTCACTTGCTAGCGTATAGGAGCTTGATTGGGTAAATCAAGCTCCAAAAAGGTGCACGGATTACAAACAAAAACGTCAAGTGTGCCCTAAAAAAAGGGGTTATATGATTTAAAATGCACACGGATAAAAAATTATGATTTTTTAATTGAAATAATAAAATGGACAATTGAGAAAATTGCATCTGTTTAAGTGCTGTTGTGCTTTACCAATCATATATTTAAAACGTAAAGCACAACAACACTTAAACAGATGCAATTTTCTCAATTGTACATTTTATTATTTCAATTAAAAATCATCATTTTATATCCGTGTATATTTTAACAAGTGAAGTGAACCTTCCATCATATAACCCCCTTTTTTTACGACACACTTGACGTTTTTTGTTTGTAATATTATAATTGTAGGTCATCTAAATAAACCATTTCATCGTCTGCTGAACTGTTTAATGGAAATAAAATCCGAGAAGGGTTAGCGCTCCTTGAATACAAAAAAACTAGGAAGTAATAATCTAAATAGTAATAATACTAACTTATCGTACTCACTTGTTTCTGTTTTACAAGCAAATGTGATACAATGGACACTTTATTGGCTGGATATATAATTATTCAGTGACCGTTAATTATATCAAATTGACGATTTTCTTTAAGATGTTCAAGAAACTATTCTCAATTAGATATTCACTAGGAGCTCAAAATCAATACTCTCACCACAGAAAAACCAGAAAGACAAAAGGGGTGATAGCATACAAATCCTCCATAAGGGTAAAGGGATCCTTCAAGTTTTCCCGATAGAAAGTAGAGATATAAGAGCAAAAACGGCTGCTACAAGTTTTTCGTCCCAACTGTCAACACTCAATCTTAACCGACATGTGGGTGATTGTCAATTAGGCATGAGTGATCATGGTTCGGACCAAAAACTTGGTGGCAGTCATTTTGGCTCTGATATCAATACTTGCTTTCGCGAAAACTTGATGGACCCCTTTACCTTTACGTGGTATTTGTATGATGGTATTTTGCTTTGGAAGTTGATTAACTGTACATCAACGAATTACTAAACGTTTATACTTAGCATTAAACATTGACTAACTATATATTAAAAAATTACTTGCTACTTGTTGATTAGATACTCGTTTACTTGTTGATTAAATACACATTTAACTAAACTACCGTAATGTTAGTATTTTTCTTTAGACGTTGGTTTAACCGTTCCAGTACAGATGTACACCCAGATGAGCCCTTTAAAAAATTCCCATGGATGCATAGGTCGGTTATCAATATTGGCTCTGATATCTATACTTTCTACGGCGAAAACTTGATGGATCCCTTTACCATTACGTGGTTTCTGTATGATAGTACTTTGCTTTAGAAGTTGATTAACTGTACGTCAACGAATTACTAAAACGTTTATACTTAGCATTAGACATTGACATAAAAAAGATTACTTATTTACTTGTTGATTAAATACACATTTAACTAAACTAACATAATGGTAGTACTTTGCTTTAAACGTGGGTTTAACTTTTCCAATACAGATGTACACCCAGATGAGCCGTTTTAAAAATTCCCGTGGATACATAGGTCAGTTATCTGATTCGATCTCGCATTCCCTAGGCTTGTAACTTGCAACTTGGTGTAGTTTCGTGAAGTTTGTTTTTGTCGTTGAACTTAGTTTATTTTCTCACTTATGCACTGCATGGTGTATAAAGGATTAATACAGCACTTAAATTACTTTAAAAACCATGTGCCAGTGAAACGGAAGAGGAAAATATTTCTTCAACTAAGATTTTTGTTGTAAAATAAATGAAAATTTCTCGTCCGAAATTCACTTATAATCTGTTGGCACGCAGGTCTACCAGCACACGCCTCCTGCCAATCTCTTTATTGACATGCAGCAAACTCGGACCTTTTTTTCTTATCCATGGATTAGTATTTAATAGCACGTCAGGGCTTATGTCATTCATGTATGTTAGTCAGTTAAATTCAATGGGTATATATAACGTATTTCTATTTGTCAATACTAGTGATGCAAAATTGATTATATTGCTGGCCGTGCTAACGTCATTCGTTTCAGTTAACTTGCAATAAATTTAAAAATAAATACATATCTTTCCGTTTGACCGTACTCGACGTAAATGTCGATCAGAAGGCGTTACGTTATGTTCCGAGACAGATCTAGCAATTGCGTAATTCGCATTTCATTGCTGTCGTTATAGGTCATCAGAGCTTATAGTGTTTTCAGCACAACTAACTTGTGCTTGGTAAGCATTGTAGTTTATTAGGTAAAAAAAATAGTACAATTATTCATTTTGAAATATACCTCTGCAAATTTAATTTGCAACGAAGCATTCGATATGTTCACGTAGTAAAAATTATTCAACGTAACATAAGACTGGATTCATTTATTACAAAAAAAAAACGAAACCGAAGGGGTAAAAGAATTTGCTACCAATTTCTGCTCCTTCTAAAACTAAATGAAAGAAAAAAGGGTACAAGATTAAATCCGGTAATATTACAATTCTCCAGACTCAAAAAATCAAAATCCCAAGTTACACAATGAAACAAGGTATAACTTTATGCCTTAAAAAAATTTCGTAGTAAATTTTGTAGTTTTGTAGGTGAACTGTTGACTATTTCAGAAGCACTGCGATGATGTGCAGAGGGCACATGTAAAAAAAGTTTCTTAGAACCACCCACTAATTATGCAAGGAAAACATGCTTCGGCCATGTGTACTAGCACAATACAACTTTGTTTGCTAAAAAGAAGTTCTGTCTAGGGCGACTAACCAAGCTTAAGTGGGCGTATCATGGTATGGCAGTCAGGTCTCTTAAGTTAAAATAAACTAGTGCAGTACATCCTACATAACTGTGAAAGAAAGCAAAAGTCAAATAAGGGTATGCACGCAGTCTTCGAAGTTTCAAAACAGTTTAAACAAAGTAAACAATGTCTCTCAGGGCATGGCATGAAACGACGGCTGAGTGATTTCTGAGTGACTGAAAACAACTATGTTGAACAGACTGCATCCAATCAGTGTATTTTAAAAGGTGTGAAGACTACACAGACCTAGCATAGTCTGAGAGGTGTCCCAGAGAGAGTTTAAAATTCAAAATTAGGTTCTACTTATCAACTTGAGTTAAACAAATCTGAATAATATTTATTCAAATGCTTGCTGAATTTTACAATACGACCAAAGTGTAGAAAAAAATTGAGATTCTTGGCTAACCATTCTGCAGGGCTTCACTAGTTCCAAGTTTGACAACAATTTTGGAGGCATGGGTAATTATAACTGAAATTAGAATTACCAACATGCAGAACCAGGTCTTATTTGAAGCAAAGGGTACCTTCTAGCTACTCCATGTGTAAATCGAGTAATTTTGATTGAAGCTCTGAATGGGTAAACATAGAAAATGAGTGAACTTATTTTTAATCTCATCAACAGTTTTTTAAGGTCAGTATCGGCCGTATCGAATGAAGGGACAATAAAAAATAGGTCTGTATGCCTAAAACATAACCCATTGGTAAGCCACTACCAAATGTAATCTATTCAGAACTTTAACTCTCAATTTAGACCCACTGGGTGAGGCCAATAAAAAAAATTAGACAGCCACTTTTAGAAGATTTCCTCTTAAACCTTTTCAGGCCAGTTTTGCGATAATTTTAAAACACAAAACGACTTTTATAATAAAAAAAAGCTTTTATAAAAACAGAGAAAAAATATCAGCAAATCCGTCAACCGTGGCATTAATTTGTGGTCAAAAGGTACTTATTCGATACCTTTCTTTGGTGATGTGCGGCTGTCCCCAAAGGAGAGGTGTAATACGTTTTAACCAATTATTCCCTTTCCCTGCGTGATACCTAACCGTTCACTGATATCTAACAGTTACATTACCATTTTCTTGAAACTCGCTAGTCGCCCGTCCAAAAATTCTCTCTAAAGGCGCGTTTACGCAGCGACTCGTCTTTTGCATTCTCGCATCTAGAACTCAATCGCGATGGTAAAGGTGACATTGCCATGGTAACAACGCTAAATGGATTAGCAAAATCCGACGTCGTTTGAATAAATACTTGCAGTCTTATAATCCGTGCAAATAATATAAAGAATTCCTCATGACGAAACAATTTTCCCAAACGCTTCTGAACTCACAGTATTTCCTGTTTTCGTTGCGAGGCAGCAGACATAAAACCGCCGCCATGTTGGAAATTGAGGTGATTTCTAGCTTCTAGCTGCGAGAATGCAAAAGCGAGTGGTTGCGTAAACGTGCCCTAAGGGTGCATTTATGCATCGCCAAGCCTTTGCATTCTCACAGCAAGAATTAAATTGCGATGGAAGAGGTGTCGTTACCATGGTGACACGCCACGTGGATTAGCTAAATCCGACATCGTTTGAGTAAATGCTTGCAGTCAGATAATCTGTGACAAAAAGATAAAAAATGCTCACATTATCGATTGTTTTCATTGTTTTCGATTGTTTTCATCCGGCAGAGGTAAAAGCGCCGCCATATTGGAATTTCAGACGATTTCTAGCTTCTGACAGTGACAATGCAAAGGCGAGTCGTTACGTAACCGCACCCTAATACAGATGGATAACATACTTGTCGCTTCCCCTAATGTTGGTAGAAGATCCCACTGCACTGTGTATTTTATCGATATTCCATTTAAAATGGTTATTTGTGGATCTGCATAGCCCACTTTTTAATGACTGATTTTTACCGATGGTGTTACCCATTAATGACAGCAGCCATTAGTTAGTTGCTGTAGACACCTCACAATCACAACACGAAACTTGTTTCAACGAAGCCATAAGCAAACATTTTGAAAGTTACATTGTTAGTAAGTGTGTGAATCAGAATGAAATTAAATACTTGTCATATCCACTACAAGTGTTTTTTAAGCATCTCAAAACATACATTAAAACAAGAGTAACATCGTTTTGACTGCTGCAAGCAATGGTCATCAAACCAACGACAACTGCACGCAACCGTTTATTTATGTACAATACCTGAGGAGTGCCTAAATTTTCACAGGAGTTCAACATCGAGAGTAAAAAAAAAGAGGTTAATTTAAGCACACTTCCCTTGCTTTAACGGTAGAGCATAAAAGAAGGGATTGCTATTATTGATATTTGTTGTATGAAATTCCATTAGGTTTTCGTTAAATTGCTGTATGGAATCTTTGGTTACATCCAGTCATCTCATTTCGTTCCTCTGGAAAATTATAGTTCACGTCAACAAACATATATATTGTTGTGATTATGTGGTTAAATGAGCAGACGAAACTTCAAGGTGTTACTAAAGCAATCAACAAGTGACTGAAATTTGAATGGGACGTATCTTTGACAAGTTCCACGTTTCCACCGGTGAGGCGGAGTGGGGAGGCACGAGTTGCTGCCAGTGCCGTAAAAAAGTCGCATTTACGCAACGAATCGCCTTTGCATTCTCTCAGCGAGAATTTATCACGATGGAAAGGTGTCGTTGCCATTATAACAACACTGCCGGGATTAGCTAAATCCGACATCGTTTGAGGAAATGCTTACCATCTTGTATTCAGTGACAATAAGACAACGAATTCCTCCTGACGAAACAATTTCTGTCACTTCTGAACTCACATTATTGACTGTTTTCGATGCGAGACGGCAAAGCTAAAATCGCTGCCATGTTGGAATTTCAGATGATTTCTAGCTTCCAGCTACGAATGCATTGGCGAGTCGTCGCATAACGCGTCCTAAAGATTAATGACGATTTTATTTTTAATTTTAACTATGCCTCACAAAAGAAGTGAAATAGTATGAGGAAAGCGAAATTTTCTATTTTTAAATATCTACAGATTTTTATGCAATCTACAGCCATTTTAGCCAAAATTCTAGATATTTTTGTCCTCATGTGGCAACACTTCCTCGTCGTAGTGGGAAAAAAGCATAGCTATTTTTTTTTGGGGGGGAGGGCACTATTGCCTACTAGTCCCAATGGGAAGGAATACTGTAAAAAACGTTGGGAACCACTGGGCTTGTTGAATGAGAGGGATCTTTGGCTAGTTGTACTTTCAAACTGAAGTTCTCATCGTAGCTATATTACGTAAGTTTGCAGTATAGAAGGCCTTGCCTGTTATTGTTTTGGCCTCAAGTGTTGGCAGAGCCGGATTAAGCGGGGTGCTTTGGGTGCTGAAGCACCGGGCCAGAGACAAAAAAGATCCTCAAGGATACCTCACGGTCACGGGAAAATAAAAAATGGTACTACTTTAAAATAAAAAAAAAAACTTTTACTGCTTTAAAAAAAAATTGTTGTTAAAAAAACAAACTTTTTTATTCCTGGATTGGTGGGGGGGGGGAGAAAGACCACAATAAATCAGAAGCACCTAGCTTCTTCTACGTTTAATCCGGCCCTGAGCATGGAACGAACTAACTGAAATAATGCTTGGTTGTTGTTCCAGAAAAAATGACTGTCAGTGCACCAAATGTGCAGTAAATTTATAATTTTTAATATTTATGAAAAATTTTTGAACTTCATAATTGTTTTATTTTACATTTTTGAAATTTGAATTTTTGGCATTTTGAATGAATTTATTCATGGGTAAAGCATAAAGCCTTTGATGGCCCCACCTTATCAGTTCATGTGAGGAAAAGCCTCACCAACAATGTCATACGTCAGTCATTAACAGTACAACTCGCAGCGTCATTACGGTAACGGTGGTACTAAAACAAAATTCTTAAAATTTCATTTTTTCATTTTATTTAAATTTTTTATGTGCTTACTTTTTTATTTTTTTTTTAACTTTTGTAAATTGTGTATTTTTGTGTTGTTATATTTTAAGGAAAATTGGAAATTAGCCAACAGTGAAAACCATACACTAGAATAACGTAGTTCAGTAAGCCACCTTTATGCACTTACATTTCATCGGTGTGGCATGACCTGGATTCAAACCGGCTACCCAGTTCGCCCTAAGTCAATTGCATAGCGCCTTAATCGCTATGGCCACATCCTCCACTGGCCAGTGGAGCCAGTGGAGGATGTGGCCATAGCACTTAAGACGCTATGCAAGTGATCTGGGGTCTAACTGAGTAGCCGGTTTGAATCCGGGTCATGCCACTCCGATGAAACGTAAGTGCGTAAAGGTGGCTTACTGAACTACGTTATTCTAGTGTCTGGTTTTTCACTGTTGGCTAATTTCCAATTTTCCTTAATATTAGTTCCAGCGATTTATGTTTATTTATTTATTAGTTACATTTTAATTCGTAATTTGTGTAAATTATGTAATTTGTAATTTTAAGTTTTTCACTTAAAATTTAAAAAAAAATTAGATTTAGATTTGTTATTTCTTAATGTTCAAATTTTTTATTTATTAGTTTTTTAATATTTAGTTTTAATTTTTTGATTTACAAGTCTTTAACAAAAGTGTATACAATTAAAACCAGTTTAACAATTACATCGTTTAAAACCTTTTGATCCTTTGAGACAGTTAAAACGGCGGTCTGTCGAAAAGCCAAACTACGTATGCAAGATTTAATTACTCCTATTAACCACAAGTTTCATAGAATTTCCCGTAGACAGCAGTTGACAGAACGCGAAAAAACTAAGTCCTAACTCTCACCGCAAGCTTTGTGTGGGGGACCCCAGGAACCCCAAGCAAGGGAGCAGCCACAGCCCGGTGGTCAACGTCCTCATCTCCAAACCAAGAGAAACTGGTTCGAATTCCATAACTAACCTGACCAAAGTACTTAAAAAGTATCAGAAATTTATTCCTACAACTAAGGGTTAAAGTAAAGAAAACGACTACACAATGATGTGTTATTCTGCCCAGTAATAGCAGATAGAAGATTGGAAAAAATTTCATCCTGGAAGATGGCTGGGGAGACCAAAAAGCATGTGTTGTTATAGACCTGTTGAATAGAGACCGTTTTGCAGTACTTTCTCTACTGAATTCTTACTTAATTGTCGCCTTACCCACACCTTGCAGTACAGACCCACACGAAAAAGCACATGATAGGGAAGGGAAGAACGGCTGAAAATCAAGCTAAAAATTACCCACCACCTCCTTGCACCCTGTAGAAAACATCTTGCAAAAAAGGCTTGTTCTGGGAGCAGCTGGCAGCATTTTCTCTACTGCATTCTTTCATAATTGTTTCCTTACCGACACCCTGAAGAAAAGACCCCACAGAAATAAAGCACATGAGGGGAACAGAAGAATGGCTGAAATCATGCTAAAAATGACCCACCAGCACCCCTGCAGCCTGTAGAAAAAGGCCTGACAAAAAGCTCATTCTTTAAGCAGGTGGGAAGACCAAGAAGTATGGGTTTACTGTTGACCTCTTCAAAAGGGACATTTTGCGCCACTTTCCAACTACTGACAGCCTTGTATTGAAAAATTCTTTACCGTTAATATCCGTATTTTATCACAGTACTCTTGCAGCCATGGACTATCTGTGTCAGCGTATATCTTGTTCTGCTCTACTGCAGCACTTCACATGTATTTCATTGATTATGGTAAATTTTGCAACTACTATGGTACTAGTACAAATTATAAGCAATGCCGATGCTGAAGTATTCTTTCTATTCTATTCTTCTGTTCTTTCACTGATTTGGGGTTGCAGCCATAACATCCTATTCTTTACAATTTTGCATTTTTTTTGCAATTATCTGCTGTAGGCATTTGATGAGGCCATGTAATTCTCATACCAACACTTAATATTGTTAAAAGTAGAGTTACAATGTGAGTAGCATAATTATTATAAAACTCTTCTACTAGAAAGATTTTACAATTTTAAACTGATTGGAAATCTTTATTGCAGTGGTGATAACACTTAAGATTAGATTGATTTAATTCAAAGCTTAATATTTGTTTAGCATTAAGATTATTTCTCTTACAAAAAGTACAGGGTAAGAAAATTGTGTAACCAGTTACTTGAATAAAACCAAACTGGAGATAATAGTTCATGTATTAAAAAAGTTTTATTAAATTAATTCCTTTCAGAATCATGGAGTTATCCACCAATGGGCACCGCAGATTGAGAAAATCTAGACAGATTGCAACATTGGGTGTAAACCATGCACTGGTGCACCACAGACCACTGGTCCCTGTTACTCCACTTGCTCCTGATATCAGTAATCCAGAATTAGCTGGATTCAGCAAAATTTTCAACAAAAAGTCTTCGTTTGGAGAACGCATCTTCTGGCTGTTGTTATCTTTAGCAACTTATGGCTTTTGCATGTACCAAATGGTTTCACGTATAGGGTTGTACATTGATGACCCATCCACATCAAGGAATTATTTCATAACCAACAAAACGTTCACATTACCATCGGTTATGATTTGCCCCGATTTGGATTTCCGGAACACTCAAGATGTTTTCACATATGCCTTTAAGGGAACCGGAGGCTTTGGAGCACGTCTCGACAACAAAAGAGTTTATGGTAAAGACTTAGATAAACTCCTGAAATCAGGAAATATGAGTATTATAGATATATGGAACGAGACCGAGCATTATACTGCAAAAGTAGAAGTCAGTTTTTACAAGGTAAGCATCAAGATAGCATCTGGGTAGGAAAATTTTTAAAAAATGGTTACTTGATTAAAATCAAAATAGCATTAATAGTGTGCTATGAGAAAAAATGTGCTAAAATAATTCCTTTCAGAAAATAAATTAAGTTCTTCACTACTGGAAACCACAGATTGAGACAATCTAGGCAGCTTTCAATCTTGGGTATGAACCATGCACTATAGCATTTATGGTTTGTACTAAACCATAAAGTGATCCTGTGCTGTGGAGCTCGAATACTGTTGAGAATCTATACTATTGTGAGTGCGTTACTGTACATCACTCCTCCTCATCTTTCCCTTTGATGGTAAAATTCTTTTAAATGAATGTCCTTCACGTCCGAACGATTGTCTTTTGTGAGTTAGGTATCAAGCATTATTAAGCTTTACATATGCTGCTTAGAAATGTCTACTGTACTATCATCTGTTCAGCCTTCATATTTCACACAATTCTGTACTTCGGGACTGAAAATTAGAGAAAGTACAGTAGTGCGTGTTAAACATAATTTACCTTTTTTTGTTGTAATAGTACAATAACTTTGAACGATCACTAGTCCTCTTCTTAGAAGTATCGGCTCAGATGTGAGTCATCACTATAAATCCCATTTCATTTCTAACCTCCATACGATTTAATGAATAAAAAGAATGTAGTATATGAAATGATAAAATAGCCTTGGTAAGAAAACTTCTCGATTTAAAAATACAATTAGGCCACCATTAGGCTTATTACACAAACATTACCCAGTTTCATCCTAAGCGATTAAATGCTAACTAGTTGGATGATATGCTTAATAATCGTGCAGTAAATTAAAGTAGCATGTAGGTCTTTTTTTTACGTGCATCCAGCTAAAAAGTAGTGGTGTCGCAGCATTACTTACTGCATTGCTTAGTTCGTACATTTACTAAATTGATGGAAAGTAAAGTACATAGGACAAAATGTAATGCATAAAGACATATTGATAAACGAAACGATAAAATGCTGCCCCACATAAAGTTTAACGTCAAATATGTGATTTTTAACATTTTTCCACCAAAAGTAGCCACCATAAAGCAATAAATGCAACAAATGATTTTTATTTAAAAATGGAATTTGAAGGTTTCCATTTAGAAGAATGGGTACTTAGTAATACGCAGCTCGATACGAATTCCTACATTTTCAGAGGAAAATCTACAAATAATGAAAACTCCCAACCAACTAATGATATGAATCGACTTGGGACGAATTACGTCACTCACAATTTCGTCAAGTTACTGGCACAGAAAAGTACTGTTTTCAGTGCAACATGGCTATATCTTTCAAACCCGTAAGGACATAGTCAACCACATATTTTGTGTGCCCTACTTACGTTTTATTTTTTCTTGAGTGCCCTTTATGGTATTTAAAATATGTCAACGACATATAGCACGAAGCATCAATGTTTGAATTTCGGAACAGTTGATTAAAGACTAAAATTGTTCGAGTTTGATTCTTATCCCAGTTGCACATACCAGATCAGTAGCATTATCGATTGTACTGTACTGGATATGCTAAGGTAGATATTACTTTAGTTGTGTGCTATTCTAACCACTACGCGCTATACACCTTAGTTCACAACCCTCTTACAAACCACAAATTCTTTTAAAATTGTATGATATTAGTGTGATTTAAATTTTTTTTTATTTATCTGGGATATCTGTTAGCCCGGTCTTGTACTACAAATTTTCCGCTTCAATTGGCAAGGCCATAAATAAACAACCAGAACGGTGGTGTTGTCGATTGCACTTTGCATGCTAAGTAAATGTCAGTGACTTTGGCTGTGTGAACTCCACCCAATCTGTTCTGTACAGCTTCCTGCATCAACCTCCGTTCCAAATCAAATCCTCTATTATCGTAAGATTTTACACTATTTAATTTTTAAAAATTCTTCTGAGATTGTACTCCTGGTTTTCTACATCATAAAAATCAAACAACATCCATCACTAGCTTTATTTTTGCTACTTTTCTCTGCCACCATTGGCAAGGATCAATGTCAATGCCGATTGCACTTACCAACTATGATGAGCTATTATATACTAGTCAGCTGTTAGGAAAGTATAGAAAATTACTCATATTCTATGTATAGTGAATGAAAGGCCTCTTGGTGCATATAGATTTTAAAGGGCCAATTAACTTAGCCATGTGCATTCAATTTATTTCATCAGCCATGTTTCTTGGCCCGTCATAACCCTTTCACGCCCACAGTAGTCAAATTTCCACAGATACAAGACGGAGGAAAAAGTAAGACCAGTGGCATGCTGCAATCTTTGTGAGAGGTCCTTGGGGACCCTGAACAAATCGAACAGCAATAGCTTAGTGGTTAGGGTCTTCGTCGCCAAACCAAGCGAATGCTGGTTCGAATCCCGTGGCTTACTTAATATGGGACTTAAAATAACTCACCAGAATTTATTCGGGCATAAAAGTGTTAAATCTTTTCCACACTTTTTAAGATATGCGTCAAAACAGAATGGAAGCATTTTCGTTAATGTGCAATGAGAATACACCGAATGACACAACAGCGAATGACAAAACAGCGTGACGACATAGCAGCTTGGAGTTTACAGCGTGCATCAAAGCAGAAAAAGCATTAATTCCATGTTTATGTAATGTTCAACTTTCTTCGTAATTATTTAAATTGCCGGTTTTTATTTACTGTCTTATTGTCATTATTGTTTTATTGTCTTCTTATCTGCAGTTAATAATGAACTCTACATTTTTTGCCATATTGTCTTTACTCGTTATTGTGTGTAATTAAATGTAATTTTTTTGGCCTAAATAAGTAAAAAAAACAAGCATCCACAAGAACCAAATTATCCCTCCTCGATCCACCTCCCCATCAGCATATAAAAATATTGGTTTTAGTTGAGTGTGAAAATCGAGGATCACTAGCTTTGTACTTTGCCCTGAGGAGACCATTGACAAGTCTCGAAAAGTCATCGTTTTTAAACAACCTTTTGCGCTTTTTTGTAGCAATCCAAGCTATTTTGTCGTCAGCAGTTGTGTCATCACGCTGTTTTGTTATGTGCTGTTGTTTCATGTATTGCGTTGTCGTCGCTCTGTTATGACGCCGCTCTTTTGAAAGATGAAGTTATTTTTACGCTGTTATACCATGATATTATGGTGTGTTTTAAAGGTATTCTTAGGAAGGTTTCTGCAAGCCGTCATTATCCTCTTGCAAACCCTTTTGTGGCAAATGGAATACCACATTTCAAATTTAAAGTCAAATTTAACGTTATATCAAATTTCTGCGGGTATGCACCATTATCTCCTATTTAACTCTCTTTGAGACAAATAAAACACTACTGTTATGACACGATAGTCCAGCTAACAAATCTGACCCATGAATTAACAAGGCTCATCACCAGGTACCTAGGGCTCATACTTGCTCCCAATGCTTAATATGTCGTAGGAACTTTATAATAATTGGTCACGAATACGAAATTTGAATGTTTAGCACACTCCCACCCATAGCCGTGCAACCGGTTGCTTCCCAAACAGTCTGTCAATACGTCTTGTAGTCATTCTGATGATAAATTGTCTTGAAAATACGAATTTGTTGGCATAATGTTTGTAATTTTACAAATACGCAAAATAAGTACTTACCAACGAATTACTGCATTATAGAAAATCCATAAGCCAGTACGTTATACCCCATGAAGTGTGACAATTTCTGCTGCTAATCTGTTGCAGGCTAATGTTCCAACAACAAACGAAACTTTTGAAATATCGGACTTATTCACCCCATTTGGAGTATGTCGCAAAGTACGCCCAGGTAAGAATTTGCACCCATGCAAGTTAAACACAGTTTAGTAATACTAAAACTACTCCGGCATCACTCTCTCAGAATTAAAGAAAAACTAAGTCATTTGTTGTCCAGGGTTAGGTATAACTGGACCAGGTTATACTAGGTTGGACTAGTCCCTAGCTAGAAAATATTTATCTCATTTACACCAATTTTTCACACAAAAAAACATTAAACTGTGTCAACAGCGGTCATTTTATGTTAAAGAAACGATATTAGTCCTCACAATGTTAGCACCATTGTGTTTATTCATTTTCAAGTTTAAGATATCAGGTTACTGTCCTACCTGTTTTGGGGGAGGGGGGGTGTGAGCTGGGTAAAGGGTTATTCCGTAATTCCATAAGCCGTAATTCTTGAAATTGTGTGATAACTGTATGATTATTTCTGCCCCACCCTTACATTTACCTCCCATGCGTAGTTTATTATCCATAACTTAGCCAGCTGTGTATTACCATGAGATGGCAAGTCTTTTCTTAACGACTCTATAGGAGAAGACAAATCTTTGGTTGGTAGTTCCATTAATTATTACTATCAATAAACAAAAACAGATTTCAATCATAGCATTCCCAGAGAGAGAAAGTGCATGAATCCATAGTTTTATTTAATTATTTATCTAGATACTATTACTTTCATGAATAAGTATGAAAATAAAATAATTAACGTTAATTTTGTTACAGCCAAAAATATTGAATTTGAAGTCTCGGAAATTGCGTTTGAGATTAAAATCAAAACTTTAGCTTCAGAAAGTATGCAGGTAGGTGCTAAGGTTACAGTAACATACACCCGTATGCAGAGAACGCAACAGATACACTATTTTCAAATTGTTGTGTTAAATAAGCCGCATTAGAACTTCAACAAACCTGAACAGAACAAAGAACGTGCTTAGATTCGAAACAATACATGCACTGCGGGTCTTATAAACATAAAAAATTAAATTGGTGTATATTTTAGTAATCTAGTCTAGAGTGATATAGACAAAATGGCAAGGCAAAATTCAGGAGACAGGCCATGCTAAATCTATACTTTGTTCCACATTATGCTTTCAGAAAACTGACTGTAAGCCGCCCCGTCCACTATGTGTACAAAAAATCCATAAACAACCCATTCGTAAACTCGAACAGAAACTTTGTTGAGTCTACAAGTGTGATATCCACATGTTTTTGCACTCTGAGTGCAAGGAAACGCGTCGTCATTCAGATAGTTTTCTGAAAATATAATGTGGAACAAACTATAAATGGAGAACCATCAAAGTGGATATGCATAAACTATGGACCGCATGACCTACAATTATGGCAGTGTAAATGACTTGCAATGGCCCTGCATATCAGTTGCAGAGATTAAAATTCGATAAATGAAGAGGTCTTTCTCCTCAGGAATACTCATCATAATTTAAATCGGGCTATCTTTTAAGAACTTTTAACGAATACAACGTTTATGATTAACATATCCCTGTATTGGGTTTAAAGCAGTGAAGAATTTACCAAAGATCTCCTTGACTGGTACTTACATGCAAGGAACTTTAAATAACAAATAATGTTGTCATCGAAAGTACTAAACCGATGGTCCGACTTTATGTATGTATTGTTCTGGAAATGGACTCTACATGTCTCTCAATCGAATCCCTGCCATATTTCCATTTCTTCATATAATTACGGTTGGGATGACCTTCCAGGACGATTCCGAGTTGCCTCTATCTACCATCAGTACATGTTGCCCGAGTTAGAACATATGTACTGTTGTAGCCCTCCTACTGGTACATTTTAAATGGCGGAAATATTCTCCAAACCTTTACCTCGTCTGGGAAAAATGAGATAAAGATCAAAAGAGTTGGTTAAAACCTTGACATACAAGAGAAGTTACTTGCAAACGTCTTTTTATTCTGTGAATTTCCAGACATCACTTGTCTTTCATTGAAAAAGTAGTACAGCAGAGCCTGCTGGGTAAGCCCATACATCAGCACATGCTCGACGACAAAAAATGCTGACTTAAGTTAACTATTGTCTGAAACCGATAGAGTATAAGATCGTTAAATGAAATTCGATTGTATGATGGTAATGGCGATAGCAGGGAATCTCCCTAAGAGTTGCTAACTTGAATGTTACATTATATTAAAACCGAGGTATCCAGTAATCACATAAATACCATTTTTAATGTATATTTGTATGTACATGATACCTTATGCTGCTGCAATTTGATGTAGTTAGGATTTCTTTCTGAAGTACTAAACTGAACGAAACATTGGTAGGTGGTCTCTGTTTGATAATATTATCTTTGTTGTAATCATTTTTTCTTCTCAATTATACTACCTAAAAATTTTATTATCAAGTCATTTGTCTTTTCGAAGTAGGATTTATGTTTAAATTTTATCATTTCTCATCTGAGTATGGAAAATGAGGGGTTATGCAGCCGTTTTATTGTATACCGAAAGTCTTCACGAACATGGGGTCTGGGTGATTCAATGGACAGAATGAGTGTTGCATATACCAAAATTCCCGGGCCTCAGAAATACGATTGTGCTCATGTCGATGGTTGCATGTAAAAGACCCTAGTTATTTTTCTAGCATAATATTCATCTCTCTCCCGTGATAACCGTATCAGTTTAAAATGACGTTAACTCGATAATTTACGCTATAATGAATTTTTCATACTACTTCTACGGTAAGCCAAGCAATGTGTTTATTCAAAAAATAAACCAACCATAGTTTCTTTGGTAGGCTCTAAAAGTAAAAACAGTTTTTGTTAAAACTTATTGTTAATGTTCATCTCTATTAAATGAAGAATATTACCTTCACCCATTAATGCATTTAAAATGGAGTGTAACTTTGCCAATCTAAAAATTACGCAAAAAAATTTAGAGAACACAAGCATTTCATAATTTGGATTTGTAAAGAAAAATAAATCCACCTCATTATAGGTTATGATATACTCCGAAGAGGAGTTACCACTTTACAAGTATTTGGTATTGCAGTCTGCCTCTCTGATGTTGAGTCGCCACACAATGCAAATAAGTTACCCAAGATCTAACTACATCATTCAATCAACACAGGTAAATATCTATTTTTATATAACTGAATTCTTCAGAAAGGTGCAGTAAATAAGGAAGGCAAAACACATAATTATTGATGTAAAAGTCACTGTCGAAGGGATTCGAATTTCCAAATTTTGAAGAAGCTCAAATTTTGAGCAAACTGCATCAAGGGGAAAATTTCCAATCTCAGATTTGTTGCCAGAGTGCAAAAAAAGGCTTTAGAGTTCAAAATCAAAATGGAAATGCCCGATGTAGGCTAAACTCCTGCATTAGCACCTCTAAAGTATTTAGCAACACAAAATTGCTCTGTTTGCTACACACATTTCATAAAGTGGAGAAATGGCTTACAGTAATAGTGTACTTTTCAGTAAAGAAAAGAGCAAAGTATGATAATTGGATGTGAGGCAATCCTAAGTGCAGCTTTAAGAGATGAAGGACGCCTTGAAAGGTTACTGACAGGAAAAAAGGTCAACATACAATGCCTGTCTGCATTCAAAGGAGCTAGGCGACTATAGTTTACTTCTTCAAAAAACATCTCTTGGTTCGTATTACTTGCTTTACACATAAAATTGGTAGTTCCAATGGTTTACTGCGACCAAATTTGGTCACCACAGGATACCATAATTACCAAGAAACCACAATAAAAGAAACCCATTCCATTACTTTCAATAAACATAAATACAGATGCCACGCTATTTATGTTGCCTTTTGGACTTGCCTCTCTCTTTTAGAGAACACTTGAACATGAAGGAAATGCGCAGAATGAACTGTCACCAAATGTTACAAACGCTAAAACTAAGATTAGGGACACGCCGTAAATGCTGTTTCTGTTGAAATCCTCAAGGAACACTTTGATAATTTCCTTAATCTACAGCAGACTTCCCACGCTGAGCCATAAAGGTTTTCCGTATGGCCCTCATTTGTTGTGTTATGTTTCACTTAACTTTAGGTAGAGTTCTTATACCTTCACTAATCTCAAGTATTCAATCAAAGACACACTGTATTATGTAGATAAAGTCAGAAATGGAGTGAAAGTTCTGTAGTAGGTAGGGTGCCACCTGAGAGTCCCATTCAAGCTGTTTGAAAGCATACCACAAATAAGTCATAGGATTAAAGTGGCCGAATTTCTCGGATACACAGGGCAAATTGCAGGCCACGATTCACTCTTTCTCTTCCAGATGAGCTGTTAGAGGGCAAAAAATTTAAGTTTTCATAACTTTTGACTTATATCATGAAAACTTCAAGGTTCTGCACTTCAATAGCTTCTTGTAGAGCGCAAAGTCTGAATTTTGGTGGACAATTTGCTGCTGTCAACTGGTCTGTGTAATCCTCTGCTTTAATTTTAACAGCAGTATTTACTCTGGACCCAATAAATAAATCATACAGTTAAAGCTGTGACAGCAGTTTACCGCAATTACATCGTTAAAACTTATGTATTTGCTGCATTCACTTCCTCAGATATTGTAAAAAACCGTTTATGAGAAAGTTCTGTTTCAAAATACAAGTAACTATAATTTGAAAGCAAAAAATTGAACAGTAAGTAGTAGGGAGAAAAACGCAGAGCAACCCTTTTCGAGCAACCCATCAGGAAAATCCGGTGCGGATGGGCCCCTGGGACAGTCTTCTTTCTTTGTGGTTCCACACATTCATACATACATGTACTCCCCACACACCGCGAGAATTGGAGAATAATCTGAGAAAAGCTTGGTTGAAAATTATTAAACCATCATGAATACGAGTAGCACTTGGAATATTTTACCATTGATACACAGCCAAAAAAAATATAACTGTTGTGTCTAATTACGTCACAATAATTTATCTACCATCCTAAGGCCTCTGAATAAGTTCACGGAGAATTTGTTTCGCCACTCAATGCAAACAAAAAACGAAGTGAGTATTATGGCGCCAATAAAACTCAATAGGACACGAACTCATTCACTAGAGTGGCTACTCGTGCTAAATAATTCTGAACATAAGCATTGCATGGTGGATAACTAGAACTGGATTTATGTGCATAATTATAACATTGGCAGCTATACATCTCTAAAACAAAAATATCATCTATGCATTTCGTTAAACTAAAAAAAATATCTATGTGAGTATTTTTTGCAGGTGTTTTTACAGCAGTGTTGCTCGACTAAAGAAATATCACTGTTATGTCTAATTACAGCACAATAAAAGGTACTTAGTTTGCCTTCTATAGCTTAGGATAATTCCCGCATTTTTTTAGGAAGGGGGTGCGATCGTGTAACTTTCTAGCGCATGGGTTTGTTTTGCGCTGGCAGATGCTACTGCCAGTACAACAATAAACTGGTAGCAACACACTTGAAAACGCAGCTGCCAGTACTATCCATTATATGCGCTGTACGGGTGGTGTACTGGAAGTAAGATACTAAAACGCTGCTGTAGCCACTGCGTTGTGTTTTATTCACACACCTGTAATAATTTTCAAGGCTGTATCATTTACCTGCTTTTCCAAGGGAAAGTTATGAATACGCTATTTCCTACCGCTGACCTCAGATGCCGCTGGCAAGAGAGGTTGTAACCTAGGGTCGTTAACTTGGCAAGTTTTAGACAGCATTGATCGGAAGTCGTCTTATTGTTATTAAAAATCAGTATGTTTCACATTGCAAGCATGTGAAAAATATATTAAGTTGAGCTAAATTGAAGACGAGAGATTACATTTCTAATAAAAACTTTTGATTGTTTAAAAACGTGCTAGAAGAGCCTGCTGCCTAGACCGAACGCTGATCTGTCTAGGCAGATTGCTGAAGATTTAATGTTCACAACCTTTTTCATCGGTCTTTTTCGGATTTAGACATTACATGGAATGCTTGACAAATTAAAATTATAAATATTCACAATGTTTGACGTTAAATACTCCATTAAACCATTCGATATAAGAATTAAATTTTGGTTAGAATTAACGATCCGATAGCATGGCGTTTCTTATACAGTACCCTACCTATAAGGAAATTTAAACTTAACACTTCAAAAGCAATGCAGTAGTTTTTATAATGGAAAACTAAGCGTTAAATTATTTGCAAGTCAACTAAAAATTACTGATTTTAAGTGTTAATTAAATTACACCTTACACAACCTTTACAACCGTACAGGAGCATAAATTCCCAAGTCCATCCTAATCCAGAAAATTGGCAGCAATGGATTTTAGTCGGTCGGAGCGTTGTTTATAATCAGGTTGGCCCTACGGCATTCTTATGGTCAACTGGGTTAGCTTTCAAAGTAAAAGTTGGTTTGGCTTGGCCAAAAGAATTTTTCAAAAATTATTTTCTATGGCACTAGAAATCTTAGAGAGAGAGACTTTGGCTCAAGTCAGAAAATATAACTGGGCTTATACTCTATTTTTTGAGAAGCAATTAAAAATCTATTTTTAGAACAATTCTTGGAAACTCCCATAAATGTTTGTTCTGGTCGTGCAAGACTTTTGAAAAGATCTTGCCAGCTCAGAATATTCCAACTAGGTCAACTTCTAGCTGGCCAACTTTTTTTTAAAGTTCTTGCCGGCTCAGGGAAAAATGAGAAAGTACTTTTAAAATTTTATCGGGAAGTGAATTTGTGGAGGCCAACTTTCTTGAGATTTAATTTTAAGAAAGGTTTAAGTTTTTCCTAACAGAGTTCTGTACTGTGGAAAGAGTATTTAAACTCCTATTAGTTAGCAAGGAATTCAAACTGATTTTGGAAGCATAAGATGATGGGCTGAAATAAAGAGCTGCTTTTTATATGTAAGTTTTACAGTTTATTATATTTATTTTTTTTTTGGTATAAAATGTAAAATATTATAAATTAAATTCTTATAAAATGAAGATTAATTTTACACAACTCACCATAGGACTTCTTAGGTGTCAGGGAGGCTTATAGGCATACCTCAGTCACAGTGTATTGGTCCTGTTTGTAACTTCATTAAATAAATAAACTCCAAAGCTAGGTATTATTAAATTAAGGACTTTTAGGTGTGATGCGGGGGGGGGGGGAACCCCTCACAGCAGTTTTTTTGTGGGGACTTTTAAGGGGATGCATTAGGGACCTAAAATGAATTATATTAATTATAATATGAAATAAAATTAGGAATGATTATATTTTCGTAAAAATGCATGCACAGGTGAACCAACAAACAACGCTGCTGTAAAATAAAACCTGCAAAAAAAATACTCAAACAGACATTATTTGTATAATGAAATGCCTTCATCATACTTGCCTTTCAAAGTGTATAACGGTCATTATAAATTATGCATTATCTTCAGGCAACATCTATGCTCAGACTTATTTTAAATTGAGTACCAACCAAAATGAATGACTCCTGTGTCCTACTGAGTTTATCACTGCCATAATACTCAGAAAACTGTTTTTATTCTTTCAGTGGGGAAAAAAATTCTTTGGTGAGCTTATATCGAGGCCGTAGAATTCTAGATAAATTATTGTGCTGTATTTAGACATTACAGTTGTGATTATGTCTTTGCTCGTATGTTCATTTCCGAACTTTTCCAGGGGGAGGTGGGGGACACATTTTTTGGTGTTATATTAGGAAGCAGCTGTTGTTGTTTAATTTTAAATTTATAAAAAGTTACTGTCATAACTTTGAATGTGAAGTCCCCTGCCTGTTTCTTAGGTGTCTGGTATTGTGTGGCTACCACCAAGTTCATATTTTTTTTAATTAACTGCTCGTAACCTAGGAACTTTGCTTTTTTAACCATGACCTTTCTTTTTTTCTTAAGGTCTTCCCAAATAGGAGCGATAACAGACTTGTATTTAACGCTACAATTAGATTTGTGTTTACGAGTATTTGGGTCGTTGTTGCGATAAATAGCGTTAGTATTTTTTAAACATGGCCGCGTAAGCTGGTTTAACTTTCGAAGGTAGTTTCTTTCAAATCTTTGAAAACTACCAAGTTCCAAAGCCCGCTGCTCCCTACATATTGCTCGTTCTTGACCACTACATCATTCTCAAAGATTTTAACCGTTTCATTACCGAAGGTCAGCTCACCTTTTTTCTTATCATACTGTAACCCAAATACTGGGTCAGTGTCTTTAGGATTTTCGAAAAATTGTGTCAAGAAATATTTAGCAGTTTCTCCAATATTCTGACCAGGTAACAAACTATCAAGGGAGTGGTGATGTTAGGAAACTCAGGCGGAGTGGAAATGCGTCTAGCCTGCACCACATAATATGAAGGGGTGAGTTTAGGACCAGTGTCATAGTTACGTATTCGGTTTTGGACTCGGGAGGAATTCGCATTATAGGAGCTTCAGCCGGACTTGAATATACGCCGAGACTAAAATCGAGAGGGTTTGACAATGTTTTCTGACTAGGAGTAGTTGCAAGGGATGGTGATAAACCCAATGATCTGTAGTCATCCTCATCTATTTTGTCTTCTTTGTAAATTTTAATCGGCGTAGTTTGCGTGGCTAGAGTGTTTTTAATTAGCGTAGTTTGCGTAGCTGCACTGATGACCAGTCTCGGTTTCAGGGTCTTTACTATCAGTTAAAACAATTATTGTAGCGATTCTTCTTGCTTTCTTTCACCCAAACGTCGATTTAAAAACTTTTTAGTTAAACGTCTTTTGAGTTTTGCGATTTCTCGTTTTGTCTCCATTCTTTTGTTTAATAGGTAAAAATGAACGTTTATATCTCCCCTCGTTTAACGTTTTGTTTTTAGATAAAAACCCATAAGGCTTTTTCTAACAATTTTGACACAACATTTTAAAGTCAGAAAATTCCATATCGGGGCCATCGTGATTTTCGTAAATGTGTCTCAAATTTAACTAATCCATGGGGATAAGGATTAATAAATTTGCATTGTCTCTAAGTACTTGTTAAGAAATTTTCGTGTAAGACTGACTGCAATAAAAACATCGATGTTTGAATGATGGCCTTGGGTGAAATAGCGCTCGATGTTTTTTTTGTTAGTCCAAAAGGCAATTGTCAAAAAGAATACGGTTTCGAAATTTTGGGTCTAGTTCTTTGGGTGGAATTAAATCTATTTGAGAACTGTGAAAAA
The DNA here is from genome assembly GCA_023313725.1 of Lithobius niger. Classification (NCBI taxonomy): domain Eukaryota; kingdom Metazoa; phylum Arthropoda; class Chilopoda; order Lithobiomorpha; family Lithobiidae; genus Lithobius; species Lithobius niger. The sequence goes on along the minus strand of JAHWFP010073039.1, from coordinate 60,333 downwards.
AGGCGACATCCTGTCCAATTTTTTCCTCAATTTCAGCAAATATAGACTGCAAAGCGTTGTATTTAGGCTGATATAAAGTTTTACTGTAAATAAATAATCGGTCATAGTCGAGCCATCTTTCGTTACTGATGAAATTAAACAGCAGGTTACTTTTTCCGCAATTTGCAGGGCCTATAACTAAAACATCTGATATTCGAAGGTAGAAATGGATGATTTTGGGGTTCTTTCTTAGGCGCGAAAAAGTCGTAGTTTTTAATTTCCATTAAGTTTTTTATTTGCACATTTTTTAATATTTACAGAGATACCAAACCCAAAAGGTCTTTATAAGAAAATTTGTCGTTGTAAGTATCAGAATAAGACACTCCAAAGTCTACGAGTGCGCCATAATTTCACATTGCTGGGAGTATCGTTGGTAACGTACACTGCAGTAATTTTCCCAGTAACTTCCGTCAAGTTTATAGCGTTATAAGATGGCAAGTTAAACCATAGCTTGTGAATAAAATTTTTAGGTTTCCCTTTAGTTTTGTGCACATCCTCGTACACCCACGTTCTTAGACAGAGCGGTTTATCGCAGTCACTAGCCTTTTTGCAAGAGGAGTAACAAGGAGAAGCCGTGTGCATAGAATTAGGATAATTAAATGTGGTCAAGGATACAGGTTTCTAATTGTGAAACTCGACTTCTAGTTTTTTACAGATATACTTTTTAGGATTTTTTCAACAGTTTTTATTTCTGGATCGCTGGGCAAAATCCATCCTTTAAGTTGTGATTTTTAGTTCGAAACAGAAGTCCCCGAACCCTTTAAATCGTTAAACTGTATCGAAGGAGACAAGGAAAACTAGTCTTTGTACCTTTATCGTTCTTACCTTTCAGCAAGTTTTTTTGCAAGAGATTTGAGAGATTTGTTTGCCTTGATGGTTGAGTCATCTTGAGGTTTATCTGATTTCCTTTTTAAATATATTTATTGATAAAAATGGTGGGGCGGGAATCGTATATTTAAAAAAAGATGTCTGTTAATAAGTTTGGAAAATCGTTGAACAGGACGACAGGAGAAGGAGTGTGTGGGGGTCGGCCCGAGGGGAGAGCCAGAACTAGGGTACGTGTTGACACCTGAAAACAACTACGATATGCAAAATAGGCGTTTAACCAAAGTTGGAGCTGGCATCGACTCTGAAGACGCAGTAAATTATTCTCAGATCGGTCCTATGGAAACGGATGTTCAGAAACTTAAAACTGACTTGCCTCCTGCCATTACTCTTCTCGCCAATGAGTTGGCTTCCGCCTTTTCTAGCATCAAAAAAATACGTTGTATTTAGTTGAAGCTGATGGGAATTTTACGCGAAGAAGAACCAAATTAAGGAACTAGCTTTGCCCCGCCACGGTACTGATGCAGCAACAAAAGTGTACGTTGACAGGAATTGCTTATTACAGGAAGACCAGAAAGTAAACTTCAATGCAACGCACAAACCGATTAGAAATCTAAGCAAACCTACGTTACCGAACGATGCCGTTAGTAAAGTATTCATTGACAGTAACTGCTTGTTACAAGACGAGCAGAAAAAATACTTCAATGCCGCGACCAAACCAATTAGAAATCTCAGCGAACCTAGTTTACCGAGTGATGCGGCTACGAAGAAATTTGTGCATGAAAACTGTTTCATGCTAATCAGTTTCAGCATGAAAAGCCATTGGCTAAAGAAACTTGTTCGTAAATTCAGGACTTTTTTCAAGCTTCATAAGTACTAGTTCTGTTTTAATTCGTAAAGCAATTTTATACTACAGCCATCCAAACAGAGAACTCGTTGCTAAGTGTAAAGTAGGAACGATAACCTTTTTGATTACTAAAATAAAGAACAAGCAGTCAACAACTAGCATTTTCGACATTCCTTACAAAATAGAAAAAAATCGGACGTAGCGGTACACACGCTCGAAGATTTTTAAACAGAAGACATTTATTTCCAGTTAGATTTACACATAACTTTTTAACTCATTTCTTCCTGTCTAAAACAGCTTCGCAATTACGGGTCTTAGAGAAGGTGCTTAGAAAAATAGCAAAAGTGACCGCACCATATCTGGTCAAAGTTTTGTATGCGTTCGTAATTGTATTGAATTTCCGGTCCCTAGTAGTTAACCACGACCATGGAGGACCCATGTTGCCAAAACTATCGAAATAACAGGGTTCTCCGGAAATGGTTGAATAGGCTAACCAATGACTTCCGTCTCTATCGTGGAAATCTTGCAAGTTAACAATTTCTTTTTCGCCTGTAGGCCGAAATTTTAAAGGAAGCGTGTCTTTACTAAAAGTACGTCTAAATTTTGAAATTTTCATCACTCTAGCCAATTCATTTAAATCAAAGTTTGTTAAAGGTTTATCAAAATCGTTTAAACACTGGGTGGCCTTAAGTAAACACCTCTGCCATAGGGTATATTTTTTTGGTTCGTTTTTTGCTTATTTTTTTTTCTTCGAGCCAGAACCTTCCACTTGCTTGTGTCGTCTCATGAGTTCACTCAGAATTGTTGCATCGTACATCATCTTTTTTTACGGCGGGCACTACCCCAGCAGTCCCTCCCACCAACCCTCCAATACCGGCTAAAATCGGTCGTAACAGTGCCAACGGCAAAGAGCCGCCTTGCTTTTTTCGCGTTCTTGTTTTGTGCGCCATATTGTTTTCTTATTATTATTATTATTTAATAAACAACTTCGAATTTGCCTCTGCCCAACTTTAGATTCATTTTCCTCCCCCTGATGAGCATGGCGTGACAAGTATTGTTAGCTGGCACTGCGGCCCTAAACTTCAGTTTAACTTAGACGTCCATAATTCCAGATTGAAGCCTCTCGGACTGTTTGGCGCAATCCAAGCCCACGAGGGGATAGACTTTCTTGAACTGAAGCAAGTCGAAACTCAAGTGGTTGGTGTCGTAGCACAGCTGCCTAGATTGCTTTGTAATTCTGTACAAACCTACGTACTCACCAGTGGCATAATTAGCATTCAAGTCGAGAAATGGATATCTTTCGGAATTTAGAGTCATGTGAGCATCTTGCTGACTGCAGTGAACGAACAAGCCGTTTTTAACTAAAGAGTCCTGCCTGTTAGTTTGAAAAGCTAGAACTACCAACCTTGGTTTCTCGACCACGGAAGTAGTCAGCACGCGCCAGGTGAAGCTGGTGTTTTGAGGGAGCTCACAGCTATCTTAATTCCAGTGCCTAAATCCCAAATCCACAGTCGCTCCGTGTTCGATGAGGTTGTAGAGTTTAAGTTTCTACTCGTCCGAGGCTACGACGTGGGGTACCTGCCATCTAATGCTATTTAGAACGACTTTGCTATTGGCCGTAGCCGTTGCTTTGAAGATGGCGTTAGTGTCGCTCACACGCATGAGTGTGAGCACGTGTTTAGTTCCGTAGATTAGCTCATCGTAATTTTCGAAAAATCCTATGACGTGTTTCAACGGGATGGCGAATGTAAAGCTTTCCTTGGGAGTTGTTTCAACGATGATGGACGCTTGCCGCTGAATCTCATATTGTTGGTTAGTTCAGCCGTGACTGAAGACACACTGTCCAGCGCGCAGCATTGGCCTAGCATAGCTAGTTGCTCCGCTGACCCGTAAGTGAGCAGTCCCTTCATCAGAGTACCGAACCCCGGATAATTTAACTCTCGACTTGTTTATCACTAAGATAGTATTTGATATTACAAAACAGGAACATGGGAGCATTATTAATCACCGCGGCTACGTCAGCATTGGCAAAAGCCGAATCATTGTCCTGTAGTAACCTCCCTTTCATCATGAGGTAATTGTTGGCGACGTGCAGAAATAAATCCTGGTTTTCTACATGTACGCAGATTTCTGGATTTACGTTGTTTAGATGGGTGCCAACAATAGAATTGTATTCGTGGTAGGTGTAAGACTCAACCGATGAATCGTACACCAAAGGTTTGTTGATTTTTACGTAATCTTCTACTACGCTCATTTTATAGGTGCTGTTATGAATTTGATGAAAGCTTTGTTTCTAGGCATCAAACCGTTTTTTTTTTTTATTATTAGAGTTTAAATTAAGAAAGAGTCCTTTCCCTTTTTTCCAAACATTAGCATTTTTATCCTTTTTTATTTAATTTTTAGATCTCAAATGAAGATGCACCGTGAGAGTCTTGCTGTTTACATCCAATAGCTCGTTGGTCTGAGACGTGATCCAAACTCTTATATTTCTGATTAACTTTGTAGTCACTAGGAAGTAAAATAAATTATGCGGTGACTCAATGATTTTGAAACCGAAAGGAGAATTTGGATAAAACGATTATAAAGTGGGTTGAGTATCATTGTTTATGTAAGAATTGCAGATGATATCGACATGCACAAAAATTGTATTGATGCTCATAATGTCTACGGTATTTTCAGTTTTACAACTTATGACGTAGTTGCCCAAGTCAAACCGCAAGACTTGAGCTAAACTCGTGCCACCCGAAAAAATATTCCATAATTCGGATCGGTAATTATCAAGTTGGTTCTTAAAGTGTTTAGATTCGGGAGAATCGTAATGGCATCCTTGTTATGACCATTTGCATGTCTTGCTGATTTGAGAAATTTATTCAAATCCTCGATTTTGTAAGCACCAGGACTTACTAACACTTTCTGCCAGGAGGGGTTGTGTACTGAATTTCGTTATTTTTTGAGGCGATGTTGTGTATGCTATTATAAGTGTCTAAATTAAACAGAGTCAGTTCGTAATTTTTTCCCGAGTCAAGGTGGATGGGTATGTTTAGATTAATTTTCAAGTCGGAGTCTTTGCCGGTGAGAATAATTGAACAGGAATCCATGTTGTCTTTTTTTAAAAAAAACATATATTTGGAATGAAAAAGATTGTACTATAGTAAAAAAGAGTAACCGTAAAGAAATCAAGATGAAATATTGCAAAAAAATGTAAACGTTCGACTTCTAACCAATCGAAACCCCTAGTTTCTACAACTACACGAAACAACAGATCGATGGAGATACTGTTTTCAGTGTACGTGGTACAAAAAAAGCATACTTCATCAAATTGGGGAAAGGACTCGTGAACAAAATCACAGATAACTTGCCCATTGAAATGCATTTACCGGGATATCAATACTTGCGGTCTTGGAAATCAGCTAAATAAGCGACTGGCAAGAGGAGATCCTGGAATAAATAAACTAGACGAAGCGCGCAAAGAACACGATATAGCTTACGCCGAAAGCTCGCATTTAAAAGATCGACATGCCGCCGATGAAGTTCTCATTTCAAAAGCTCAAAGAGTGAGAGAGGATCCGTCTCTGGCATGAGAGAAAAACTAGCCGCTTCCATTGTTAAGAAATTCATTAAAACAAAACTCAGGTTCGAAATAGGAAATAAAACAAATGGATCAACTCGTAACGAACTTCACAAACCAACGCGAAAAATTTCCGAGACGGAAAGCGATTGCAATGGGCCTAAACGATCGATGGCAGGCTGACTTGGTTGAAATGATACTGTACTCTAACTTAAATAAAGGGGGGTTTAACTACCTGCTGACCTGCATTAACGTCATGTCAAAGTTCGCTTGGGCCATTCCTCCTAAATCTAAATCCGGTATACACGTTACTGAAGCTTTTAAGAATCTACTCGCAGGAGCGACCCCCCTAAAAATTTACAAGTTGATTTAGGTAGTGAGTTTCACAATAAAGACTTTAAAGCGCTACTTAGGCGCCATAACATCAACATGTACTCTATGTACTCTAGAAAGAACGCGAGCATGATAGAACATTTCAACAGAACGCTGAAAACTTGAATATGGAAAAGATTCACCAAGCAGGGGAATTACGAGTGGATATACATTATCGACCAATTGGTTTCTCATTACAACAACAAGGGTTGTTCTGTCACAAAACAGAAACCTAGGGAAGTAACCAGACATCACGAACCATTGCTGAGACGAACTAGTCCTAGCAACTGCTGAAGAAACCGAAGTTCGCCGTAGGAAATAAAGTCAGAATATCTAAAGTAAAAAAAATTCGATAAAGGATATTTGCAAAATATTACTAACAAAGTTTTCACGATTTGTAAAGTGCAAAAAACCGAACCAGTTACGTATCTTTTGAAGGATGAGTTGGGTGAACCGGTGCTCAGAGGTTTGTACGAACAGGAAATTCGAAAAACCCTAGTTCCAGATTTATTTCTAGTGGAGCAGGTGTTGCGTAAAAAGAAAGGAAAAGATGGGAAAATGCTTTATTTCATTAAATGGAAAGGCTATGATTCCAAATAGAACAGCTGGATGGATAATATAGATAGTTTAGGCTGAATTCACGTGCCCATATGCGAGAGTACTGACTGCATCGCCGCATACCCATCTGTTGTTGCCGTAAGGACTGAAAGCCAACTTGTTGATGGTAGAGTTCCTAGAGTTCTTACAGCACTATTACTAAACAACACACTCTTGTAAATTCGTGCACGACTTGTGCTGTTTTTTCAGCCATTTAAAAAGCAAGCCATTTTGTTCTTCACATCCGATTGTAAAATGCTGTAGAGCTTAGACTTTACACTTACAAACTCTGAAATAGGGCAACCCTGCACTCTCGTCTTTCATCTTTCCCAATACTTTTTTGTTGATGTCAGAGCATAGAAAATGAACGTTGGGGTAGTTCGATGTGTCGAACAACGATGAATCCTCTTCGATATCTTTGTAAACATCGTCCATTTCTATCAAATAACCCAAACTACCTGTATCCGAGACTAGGAGTTTACATCTCCTCAGTTCGTACTTTTTCACCATGTGGTCGTAGTGAAATCGGTAGACTAATAACTTTGACAATTCCAAGACGCTAAAACCAACCACGACGGGCTGGACCAAAATAATGTTTACGGGGGTCTTTGTAAAAATTACCAAATCCTCACTTAGAGAAGTGAAACTTGTGGTGCGTGGGTGAGATGCGTACTTGATAGCTTTGTCTTTCATCGTTGCTATCAAGATGTTGTTTCTCTTACGTTTCTTTTCGATCGTCTTCCCAAAAATCTGTAGAAGTGTTTGTCAAAATTGTTTGTAGCCGCTTGCCGTTTCTTGTTATCAAACTCGATGTAAGGTTTCAGCCAAGGCGCTTGCTTAAACCTGATTGCTCTGCATATTTTCTTGAGAACCACTCCGAGAGAAAGGTAGTATTACAAATTCTTATAGTGCACCACGTGTTTTGTCTTTCAGAAAAGTTTATTGGTTAGCTTTAGCCCTTTGCTGTACGTTAAATGAAAGTCCTCAATTTCCCGACGGTTGAAAGGAGAAAGTATAGACTTTGTGATTCTCATGTGCTCTGGGGCTAACGGGAAATCATTGTGCGATACATGAAGTATCTCCGGGTATTCCAAGTTCAATTCTAATATCAGCCCCGTATCACTCTCATATACGCAATTATCGAGATTTATATCCTAGAGCTTGTCTTCCGGCACCCATTCGTACTCTCCAGTTGGTAGATACTCGCACATTACACAACCGTACAAGTTGTTGAAGTCCAAAAATATGATAAAAGAATTCTTTTTATCAGGGTCGATAGTAGATGGTATATACGGATTGTTGGCTTAAGCGCTTCTTCTAGCTATAAACGAACACCGCCTCTTATACCCTTTGCCACCATACGATGCATGTCAATGTTAGTGAAGAGATACAAAGACACTAACGTCCTCTTGAGCGCCGCATCCCAAGATAGGGAGGGTGTAGAAATGTAATGGGAGGGGTCCAATCCGTAACTAGCCATATTCGTTGTTCTAAAGTTTCAAAGACATTGGCTAAAAACCCCACGTCCGTCCACAAATACAGGTCGTGGTAATATCCAAACGTATTGCATTTGCCTAAATCCAAATCTTCATCAAGTGTTTGTAAGATACAGAGCAGATTGCTCATTTCAACAACGAGGTAAACGTTGACAGGGGAGGTAAACACTCTTCCTCAAAAACTTCCACGTTTGTAAGGTAATAGTACGGATACACACCTTTTCGCCTAAAGCCTCGTATGAGTTCCATCGATTAACCTTCGAAAAGCTTGTCTGTAATGCTGAAGCACTTGAAGTTCGAAGCTAAACTTTCCAACGATGCCATCATAAGCGCTATGCTATTGATGAAAGTAAAACCGCTTAATTTCATGCTGCTGGTTTTTTCCTTGTTCTTAGCGATGATCCTCACATTATGCAAAGCGTTCAAATCTTTAAACGAATTCAAAGCCTTCATGATGAAATGACTGTCGTATTTTTCTAATTTATGCATAACAACCGCTGTGTTTTTGTTCAAAGTGTACGCAAAGTTACACTTGCTGTGCGTGGCTCCTCTAAATTCACCGGTGATGTGGTCGTGGTCTCGCACTTTCATAAACCCATTAAACTTTTCTTGGGAAGGGTAAATCCACCTTGTTTGCAAAGATGGTACACCGCAGCTGTTTTGTACAGCAACCACTGCTCCTTGGTTAAACGTTTCATTCATTGCTTGTGGGAATCCACGTATGTCACTATCTTTTTCTGCTCCTCTAATATAGATTCGAAGAAAACCTTCACGCAGTCTACTACATGTACAACTTTTTAGAAAATACTTCACCTAAATGGTCCACAATCACATTAGCAAAACTGCAAGCTTGGTGTATGTGGTTAACTCTGGTGTATGTATCGTTTTCATCACAACTGAAGACTGGTTGAAGTGCTGCTTCAAAGTCCGTATAGGCTATGTACAACCTTTTGAGTTCCTTCTTAAAATTCTTAAACCGGATAATATCATTGTTGGGCAATGAGGTCTTTTGAAACGGAACTCCCTCGCAAGAAGGAAGGTGGTCGTTTTTATACCTGAAATGATTTTGAAAACCGTGTAGACAATGCCTGCAAAAATATTTCAAGTTTCTGTTGGGTTGAAACTCGCAATGAATTTGTTGAAATCTTTTATCGTCACGTAGTGTCCTTCGAGAAGAAGGACATCAAAGTGATGCTTAATTTCAACTAAGAAACTAACATGATAAACGCAAGGGTCATCATCCTCAAAACCAAAAACAGATACCGAAATGTTGTTGTCTTTATCATACGCCGCGATCTCGGATACTGGAGCGGGATATTTATCCAACAAACCGACAACTAACTCGTGCGCACGAGGAAGGTAATGTTTCGTATCCCAATCATGTTGCAAAGATAGAACGGGCTTATACTAGCAACACAGACCACAGAAAACATCTATCATCCTCACTACACACATTGACCAGTATATCGGGAGCTAGTTTGAGCTTGTTGGGGAGTGCTATGTAACCTTTTACCGTAACGGGTCTATAGATTCTAACGCATAGTTCAGTGCACATGCATTGCTTGACAACCCATCCACTTCCTTCTATGGCAAACTGACCAATACAATGAGAATCTTGTTCAACATTTTAGAGTGAACCTTCTTGCTCCCCACTCTGACCAGGTTGGAGTTAAAATAAGCTTTAATAGTTTCCGTCTTATCCGTCGTTTTTTCGAGGAGAATACATAATCCAATTTGAGATTTTATGTTTACTATAAGATGTTGACATTGTTCTAAAAGATTCCAATATTTATCCTCGTACCATTCCAACAAAATCAAGGGCTCATAGTGCATTTCATCCTGAGTAAAATCACGCTTGAAAGTCAAGAAAGCAACTGTTGAAAGCATCGCGCACGAGATCAAACCCTCCTAAATCCAAAATGAGCCAACTCACCTCGAATTCTGTATCTTCGGTCACCTCTGTCTTGTCTTTCAAATCCTTAATCATGTAGGAAAAGGCCCAGCTGATTCTAGTATCCTCTACTACAGGCACGATTAGAGATCTGACGATGTTGACTACGAGGTTGAAATTTGCGGGTATTTGAGAAATTATTTCTTTCCTATTAACTGAGGTTTGAGTTTAGGAAAAGATAATTTATGTATCTTTTTGAAGACTCTCTATTTTCCCTCGCGCATTGTTTTACAGCCCCTCTACAATTGTACCGTTTATACACGATCTAATTAGAGTAAGTCACACCGGACGATTTGCAGCTCACGTTACTTTTTCCTTCGTGACGTCTTTCTGAACGTCTTTTCGCACTATTGACTCAAGAAAATGTCATTGTCATACATTGGAAGTTTACGTTTTTTTTCTTCATCAATCATCGTTGGTCCTTTTTTTAATCTTCCAATGTCGAAACCGTCTCTTCGTTCACTGGTAGAAAATTAGATGAATGTGAAATTCAGGTATGAACTACAAGTGGTTCCAAATCGGACAAATTCTTACAACAAGATTTGTAGCAATATATACCCCCAAACTTGATTTTTTCGGGCATAAATAATTTTTCATTGCATCGGTCGTAGTGCGCCAAAAGTTCATCGTAGGAAGATACGAGTCCTCCGCAATCGAGACAATTAAAGTTTACCACGCAAGGGTTCTACAAATGAGTTTCCACCTCTTCCCGCGATAAAAACTCAACCTTGTATTTCTTGCACTGGAACCTCGAAACCATGTCATACTTGGCAGCCATGGCTTATAAAAAGATCTACAGAAATTATCCGTGTCTTTTATACCAACTGCTCGCTAAACTAGTTCCAAGCCAACCCACACGCCAGAAAATTACACGATCGTATTTCTCCCCCCCCCCCCCCACTCCCGGGGAAAAAATGCGCACGGTTGAACAAACCAGCAACAACACTCTATAAAAAACCTGCAACAAAATTACTGAAATAGAATTGTGGTAAAGGGGCCCATCCGCACCGGGTTTTCCCGATGGGTTGCTCGAAAAGAGTTGCTCTGTGTTTTTTCCCCTACTACTACATGAGACGTCGACATTTTGAGTTGTAATTAAAATCATTTTCAAGAGTAAAACAATTATAAAATAAAACAAAAATGACTTAGATTATTAAATCAGTTTTAGTGTAATATGTTCTTGCTGTCATACAAACCTAACGACCAGAAGTAGAACTGAGAAATACAAGAAACGAGTCCAAGCTATGTCTAAACAACCAACTGCTACGACTACCTAGTCGCAACTGA
>JAHWFP010073039.1:0-44351 GCA_023313725.1 Lithobius niger | reverse complement strand
AGCTATGTCTAAACAACCAACTGCTACGACTACCTAGTCGCAACTGACACTCTGCACTCTTCTGTTACTTTTGAAATTGTAGAGGCACACTCCTTTAACACGCGATGCAACAGCACTCTCTATTATATATTACAAAAAGAGTCGCTCGCTGACGCTCGCTCATTAGGAGCCGTCTGACTTCACTGGAGGTCATTTCTTATTGTAACTCGCAAGCCACTGACAGACAATTCCACACACAAGAAAATCAGTGATCCATGTAGCATTCGTTTATCGTAAGGATTCAGTTCCTCAACAAACAATTCTGTTTATCTCATTCGTGACATTTCACCAGCAAATGACGATGTTAATGACGGCTCATGATTGTACATTGGGGGAAGGGCAGAACGGGGACCTAAGAGCCAAAGATAAAAAGACTGTCCCCAGCTAAATTTCGGAGGTAAAATGTGGGGCCATTTAGGGCTTCCCCACCAGAGCTTTTTGGTTCAATTCAGGCACTGCTCCAGAGCCGAACACCAAGAAGCACAACCACACGTCGCTTATAAACCATACTTTACCTGCATTTTCTTTTCTCTTTACACCTATTTTCAGAATTTTCACCACTTCAAGCATACCCCACCGGCACCAATGCTGTAGCCCACGGATGGAAAAAATAACCATAGTACAGCACACACCTTGCCAGACACTCAACGAATTAATTAGAGTAACTCAAGGATCTGTTAACATAGATGACCAAGCATTTTGTGCGGTTTGAATTTAAGTTAGGCCTAAACATGGAACTAACTCGCACTCAAAGCTGATCATGTTTTACCAAACATTAGTCGAGAACCGGCTAATCGCGTAACGGAGACACTGCAGATCGATTCTTGGTGTTTTATATGTTACTAATTCAGACTTAGAGGTATTATCTAGACCCTTTTCTGATGTCAATATATTTTCTTTACCTAATTCAGTATTTATCATTTATACTTTTTTGTACCTTTACGTACAATTTAATTTAAATATCCATAATGCAACTCCAACAGCATTTCCACCCGTTTGCAGCACGTACTTCCTTCCTGTGCGAGGGCAACTAAGTCTTTCAGCCGTTCTCACACAAACAACACTGTTGGACCACACGACACCTATTATGGACCATCCTCCCAGAAGAAACTTTGACATTCCGAAGTTAACAGTCAACTTCGAAAAATTAGTTTCAACAACAGCCCAAAGAGGGTTTTTCTTTTTTCGACGCAAAATCAGTTATTTAGAGCTTCCAAAAAGCACTTAAACAATATCTGGATTAATTTCAAATTCTCCGCCACCTTTCTTATATTTTTACCTTTCCTACTTTCGGAGCAGAAGAGACACATATAAACAAACAAGCTAACCGATTGTGAGTTTTTAGTGATTAAGAAAATAAAAGTACTAACCATCACATTAAAGTTTAAAATGTGTTAGTTTTAAGCCTTAGTTTTAGATTTTAGGTTTAATATTGTTAGCTTTTAGGCTTAATAAACCAGCCGTTTTAAATTTGGTAGTAGTAATTGACACAGAACTGGATTCGGGAGTATCTTTATTCTGACGATTGATTTAAAACCTAATTTTCAGCTTTTAGGCTTATTTTTTTACCTGCTGCTTTCATTTTGCCAGTAGCAGCTAACGAAAAATTTGACAGTAGGCCGGCTCATTCATGCAGAACGGTGTCGATGCTATTTTAAACGAAGTTAAGTGTGCTGTTAAGGAAATCCTTTATTTTTACGATTGCGTGTGTTTCTGTAGAATTAAAATGCGACAATGCAATGCTATCATTTCATTAAGTTACGCTGAGAAAGCCTTTTTGCTGTAAGGAAGCAACGATCTTTTAATTTGCCATGTTTTTGAACTAAGTTTTGGTCACTGAATCAAACGGTGACACACTTAAAGATGGAAAAATCGTTGCAATAGTCTTCTCAGCCTTTTCAGCTGTACAGAGAACTAAAAAATAACGTACTGTTATACGTAATAAACGTAATACGTAATAAACAGGGCTCTCTAAGTGTATGTTGGGCCATCACCACTTGTTTTAGCCCAATGCATACTTGGAGGTCCTACTGTCCAATTTCACATTTATTCGTTTTTTAGACGTCGTGTGGTCTCATTTCTAGTTCTGCCTAGTTTGATTTATGTTCTGTTAGTATTGTATAACAGCAAGAACATATTCAATACTAAAACTAATTTCATAGGTCATTTTTATTTCAAGTAATTTTTATTTTATTTTATTTTTTTTTTACATGCGAAAATAATTTAGATCATATCTCAAAACGTTGATGGTTCGACTTATTCATGTTAACTTTTGGCTTTAAATTTTTAGTTACTGGTTGAAAGTGCTTCTTATTGTCAATATTGAATAATCAGCTGACACCAACAACTCTACATTCCAGCTTTCATATTTGCAAATTGAGTTCCATAATAGTTTTAAAATTAGGAAGTACAAATTGAGTTAACAGATGAATTACTTACTTTGGCAGAACGCATTAACCTCCAAAAATGCGAAAATGAGATTTTGGTTAAGCATTAACAAACAAAACCTTGCCTTTCAGCTCGTATATTGTTTTTCCGTCTCCAACCACTAGAACGCCAGTTTCGTGGTAGCAAACCGCATTAAATGCCCAGTGGATCAACAATTTGCTTTGGTAGAAGGCCTTATTGCCCATGAATGCCTTTGAAATAGAATGACAGAATTGTTATCCCATGGCAAAATGCGTTATTGGGAGTTAATGCGTTTTGCCAGCATTTCACAGAATGTCTCAACCAAGAACTGAAAGCATTATAGACTGTTAAAGCTTTTTGCTACTAGATTCCAGCACACATCTATTATTAGACAAGGCCTTATTGTCCATTAATGCTTTTTGCCACTGGGTGGCAGCGTGCACCCTATTGTTGTAGAGAACGCAATCTCGGATATTGATGCTTTTTTGCCGTTGCGCAGCAACACACATTCTAATAGATCCGGGCTCCTAATGCTCTTGATGCGTTTTGTCATTAGTGGCAGCACTGTTTCCATCCCATAATAATCAGCACGAAAACATTGTTTCGCGCCACAGCATGAATCAGAAAGAAGAAAAGAGTGACAAAGCTATGTTTCTGCCTATATCTGCATCTCAAAGGGCGAGTGTTTACCACTCCTGGTCATCTGCCCGACGAACCCCAAGGCCCTCATCCTTCTCGTAACAATACAAGCTGCAGGAACACAACAACGCACGAGGGCTGAGAACTATTTCTTGCACCCATTGCTGAGAACTAAGCACTCCAGTGTTTTTTAATGAAATCCGTATTACACCTATAGTGCAAATTTAATTTATCTTAAAATGGCAAGTTATTTTTCACCATAATAAATACAGAAAACAGGCAATGTAGTTAACATTTCAAGCATTAAAACTGATTACAATATGGTACTCATTGTGAAAATTTAAAGTCTCCTTTAAAACTTGCTTTCAAATCGGTAGTTTCGGCGGGGCATTTTGTTTACTGGTGGATGGTTCATTTCCATGTTACATGTCAGACGCACCGACAAGGGCGGGCGCAGAATAGCAAAAAAAAGGGGAGGGGATTTTTCTAAGGTTTTTTTTTCTTTTGGGACGTGCCTTACTTTGTCCTAATAAGTGTTACGGATCCTTGAAAACGCCTTTGTTTAAAGTTTTTGATCTACTATATTAATACCGTAGGTTCACAGGGATCATCATCAGCAGCAGCAGCAGCCAACAGCCTAAGATGCCGGGGAAATACAGACCCCACACTGGGAGAGTCTGGCCGGGGGTGCAGTTCGGTGTGGGGGGAGGGGTGTTGGGGGCACGGAAGCGGGTAGACGTGTCCGGAAATTCAATCATCGTGCAGGATGCACAGGGTCCAGCTAGTTTTATGAATTTACTTCACAATTCTGTCTACCAAAACGGCACAAATGGCCGGACGGGGGGGGGGGGGCGGGGCTTCAGCCCCAATAGAAGAGCGCCTTGTGCTCCGACTTCCAACACAAACATATCCAACATTATAATACTCCGTTCTCTATTCCGAAATACTGCACTATATCAATTGACAAATCAATCAAACATATCTTCGAATACCAATTCCGAATTCATAATAGAACACTACAATCAAAAGAAAACGGTTTTTTTCTTTTCCACCTTGGATTGATGACGACTGTCATTATTAACGTTGTGTGATTCTTTATTGTTGTGCTGAGATTCGGACATCGGTGGATAAATCAGTTATTGCTAGCTTCCTACGTGCAAAGAGCCAGTAATCGCTCGGGCGTGTGGTCCTACACATTGTTAGTTGTCAGCACTCAGTACTTGTTCACTGTATATTTTTGTTGTGGGCGTGTGGCTTTGAGCCAAGACCCCAGGCTAAATCTCAAACCTCTCAAGAAGCAGGCGATAACCTATACTTTTGCATAATTAATGAATTGGTATTCTCCTCGCATAAATGGTAAAAATAACCTAGATAAGTATGTAATACTGCCATTTTATGTAATGTGTAACTACCATTATTAAAGGTGTTCAACATTTTGATGCAAGTTATACAGCAATTTTGAAGACTGGATGAGGATCCGTTTGTTACTTACAACTTTTGTGAATTTTCTCAATGATTTCACCGCTCTATAGTTGTTAGTTAATGCCGTTTAATTTCAAGAGGTTTTGATAAAAACTTTGGCAAAATGAATTAAGTGCTTTGAAAGCATTTTGCCACTACACGATGATTCGATTTTTGTGACCTACAGTGTGGCAAAAAAGCATTATCTGCTTAATTTTACTGTTTGGAGCGGATTTTCGATTTTTTTCACAACGTAAGTAAATTTATAAAAATAATAACATTTAGAATGGTACTTTAGTAATTTTTTGTTCTTCCATTCTTGTAAGTCGGCTGAAACATTCAAACGTTTCATTTTTTTTCTCAAAACTTACTTTTTGCATTTAATGCCTTCTGCCAAAGTAGGGCAGAGTGTGCTGTTAAGGAAATCCTTTATTTTTACGATTGTGTGTGTTCCTGTAGAATTAAAATGCGACAATACAATGCTATCATTTCATTAAGTTACGCTGAGAAAGCCTTTTTGTTGTAAGGAAGCAACGATCTTTTAATTTGCCATGTTTTTGAACTAAGTTTTGGTCACTGAATCAAATGGTGACACACTGAAAGACGGAAAAATCGTTGCAATAGTCTTCTCAGCCTTTTCGGCTGTACAGAGAACTAAAAAATAACGTATTGTTATACGTAATAAACATTATACGTAATAAACAGGGCTCTCCAAGTGTATGTTGGGCCATCGCCACTTGTTTTAGCCCAATGCATACTTGGTTGTCCTACTGTCCAATTTCACATTTATTCGTTTTTTTAGACGTCGTGTGGTCTCGTTTCTAGTTCTGCCTAGTTTGATTTATGTTCTTTTAGTATTGTATAACAACAAGAACATATTCAATACTAAAACTAATTTCATAGGTCATTTTTATTTCAAGTAATTTTTATTTTATTTTTTATTTTTTTTACATGCGAAAATGAGATAGATCATAACTCAAAACGTTGATGGTTCTACTTATTCATTTTAACTTCTGGCTTTAAAATTTTAGTTACTGGCTGAAAGTGCTTCTTATTGTCAATATTGAATAATCAGCTCACACCAACAACTCTACATTCCAGCTTTCATATTTGCAAATTGAGTTCCATAATAGTTTTAAAATTAGGAAGTACAAATTGAGTTAACATACGAATACGAATTACATTGCAGATTATTAAGCGGAATACGAAGACCAGTCCTTGTAGTGACTACATTGTAGCAATGGAATGTGTGACTAAATGTTTAACACGTAGCATTTTTTCTTTTGCAAGAACAATTCAATGCAGGTAAGATCCTTTTTTTGTACAGTAAGAGCCATACCGTTCATTTCGCACACTTTTTTTGGAGTTGAGCGATGCTTCATAAAGTTTATTTGAAGCCATGAGGAAACACAAATGAACAGACTATTAGGATGTAACCTAATAATTCGTTCAGTGCTTTCGTTAGAATGTCTCAAGTTCATTAACAGAGGCTTTCCTTTTCTTTGAAAAGATTTAGTATATGCAGAAATTGCTCGGGTTGGTGGCTCAATTCGTTCTATTCCTTGCATCGGAAATGCAAAGGTTTGAAGACCTTACAGGTGTAAGTTTTCTATGCCATCAGCAAGTTGAAATGATCCAATTCGAGTTGAGTTAAGTTTATTTAAGTACTGTATGCAATTGACGGACCTGACACCACAAGCACAGATGCCTGTGTGTGGTCTAAGAGTCGCACAAAAAAAACGAAATATTTTCTTACAAAACAGAAATCAAGACATCAATTAATGTGGAAAACAGTGTTTCAGGAATCAAACAAAGCATGATTACGAACAAATTAATAAAAAAAGTGGAAAAAATGAACGTTCACATTGCTGATACAAAGAGTAGTAGAGGTAATAGGGGAAATCAACCCTTTTTGAGCAGCCCTCCAGAAAACTCTTGCAGGTTAGCCATTTTACTCTACACCTATATGCATGTTATTTTAGGTTTTTTTAATGGTGGTGTTGTTCGGTTGTCATTTTTCACCCGTATGCGTTTTTTTATGGAGGTGTTTTTTTTTTTTGGGGGGGGGAAGGTTGTCTGTGAGACGAGTGGCTTTCTAGCAAATGGGTTGGTGGAAAAAGACGAAGAACCATGCTTTTGGCCTTTGCGATTTTTTTTTCATAGTAGCAAAAAAATTAGTCACACGTATCGTAAAACCGGATCTTTTTTTGGATACATAACAACTCGTTCAGATTTGGTGAGCACTAGCAATACAAACGGGGGGGGATCATCCATGTTATTACATCCGTACTGCAATTACAACTCTCCTACATTAGGTGTAAAGGGGGTTTAAAAGAAGGGGATTAAGTATCTTGTTAAGCATTTGGCAAGATACACTAGTTACCAAGTATCAATTATGCTACATAATAACAAATGAGAAAATATGACCACTTCTATACACCAATTCACAAGTTTGCTCATGTCAAAAAAAAATTTAAATACATAACTAGTAAGTATTGATTTCTAAAATTCGACTTACCACAATACAGTTTAAAATACTATTCGCTCATAGTGTGAAGCGCAATAGACACCTCTGATTGTTAGTCTTCTCAAAAATACACCCCTGAGAAGCAATAAAATACGGTTTATTTGAGTGAAAATTATTACTTGCTCATCTAAAATCTGTTAAATTTGGAACATTAAAGTTAAAATTCGAGTTTACAACCTCAAAATTGTTACTATCCATTGACATTCACTGAATTCGTGTTACGGTAACATTTTAGCTTTGTGTCATTAGCACAAAAAGCCAGAAATGCTTTTTCAAAAAAGCATTCCAAAAATCGTCAGAAGTTTTGAGCTTCGCTGACATCACTGAACTCTTGTGAACTCCTAGTTTAAATTTAAACAGATTATCCGTAGCTTATTTTTTTCAAACAAAAATAAAATTCTAAAAATTACAGTAGGCCTACCTTTTATGCCTTTTTATTTTTTGCTGATTCACTAAATAAAAAGGCATAAAAGGTAGGCCTACTGTACGGAGATCAGGAACCTTTAAGCTTCATATCTAGCCTTGCGAAGTTACCAATAGCAAAGGCTATACGAGAGAACCATTCGTTGGCGGTGTTTTGTTTCATAATCATTGATCCAATTTTAAGTGACCAGATACAGTGCAGTGTTATAAATTTATTACGAAAAAAATATAATACTAACAAACAGAAGTTTTTGACTATTATTTAAACATTCATTCATTAAATTGGCGAACATGCGATCTCTCATGGCTATTACCAAAAAAAGGTAATTAGTAATGTTTCACAAAAGAAGTACACAAATACACGCGTACAATACACTTACATGTATTTATTATGTGTGATGCCTACATACTACTTTAAATTTATGAGTGGTATGCTAAAAATGCCTTTTTAGTAGCAACAAGACTTTTGATTCGTAAGTTCTGGAAACCTCGCCACAAAACATCAAAAGCGTTTCCTGTTACACCTCTATATAAAAACTTAAATTTTCCTTGCACATACTGAAACCTATAGGCACAGGTTTCAAACAATATTAGAATGGTTTTAAGTGTAGGTGTTGTGAGAAGGATTACTAAGTTGTAGAAAACAAAATCTTATTCTAAAACCTATTTTAAAACTTCCTTATGTAAAAAATAAAACAAATAATTAAATAATATTTAGCTTGCATTATTTGAAGTGTTTTTGTTGAAATTTTTTTTCAAAATGGTAAGTGGAGACTGGAAACAGCCTCTATATGGGTTTGAATTTAGACCTGTGTGAGAAAGAACAAATAGAATTTTAAGGACAACAGATTTTCAGAATCAGAAAATTTCATGGTGGTAGTTACTGACCTACTTTTGGAATGTTCAAACACATTTTCAAAAGTAGGTCAGTAACTACCACCATGGTAATTCCCAAAGCTTTCCCAGTTTCGTATTTGAGAAAACTAAAGTTTAATTTTCAAAAGAAGGTCGATGAAATATATACAGGGTGGTCCAAAAGTCGGGCCTACCTGAATATATCCTAAATGGTGTCAAATACCCTGAAAACAAGTTTATAGTAATAATTAGTAAACAGCGGGGATTCAGATGAGTGTAGAGACGATGACCTTGAAGACCTCCATCAAAGTCATCGCGTTGCTAACTTCTAAAGGAAGCACCGTAGACCATCATTGCAAATTTGAAAGTTGTAGGTAATCATTAAAAACTGCCAACCCAAGAAACAGAATGGAAATCCATGTAGAAATGCCAGAGTTATGTGCAAAATACCCTTTGGGCACATAAACTTCACTGCAAGAGCTAGGCTACTTGTCAAGCAGTGAAGCAAATGGAAAGGTTAGAAGGCAGTGACCAGCTAGCATCTCCGGTCTGTTGTACACAGTAATCCCAACGCTGTTTATTACATGTTTGTTTGTTGTTTTACGGGTATTAGCCAGTTTTATGTATTTCATTGCGTGAAATTTGAACAATGTTTCTGTCACCATTTTATTGTTCAGGACCAACGGGTGTGGTATGTGGTCATACATGTTATTAGTGGGTTCTAAACAAATAACATGGGCGTACATAACTGTAACGAACTTGTAAATAAATTAATTGTAAAAAAGTTTGTAAACAACTACAAAAGCTGCAAACTTGCAACTTGGAGGCTGTTTTTGTAACCTCTACTATTGCGTCAGAAATGGAGGATTAATTTTGACCAACAAAGTGGGGGGGGGGGGGGTTAAGGGCCCAACTAACGTGGACCATCACGTTTGTGTGGAATAAAAATAAAATGGAAATCAATCAAGAAGGTGCTCATAATGGTGTCCCATCTCATTGCGGCATGCTTGTGACCGTGACGTTGTGGAATGTAGTACCCGTTCGAATGTTGCTGCTGGGATGGCTCTACATGTTGCACATATCCGTTCCTTTAGGTCTTCAGCTGTTGTTGTGGGGGTTTCATACACTTTGGCTTTAACGTGGCCCCACAGGAAAAAGTCCAGCGGAGTTAAATCTGGTGATCGAGCAGGCCAAGCCGTTGGGCCAGCTCGACTGATCCACTGTCCTGGGAAAAAAGCGTCCAACCGCTGTCGCACAGTTCTACGGAAATGGGGTGGGGCTCCATCAAGTTGGTATCAAATTGCCTGCACCATCGCTAGTGGCATGTTGTCCATAACGTCAGTTACAACGTCATCTACAATGAGTTCAAGGTAGCGTTCCCCATTTAGAGTTCCATCGTAGAATACTGGGCCAATGATGTGGCCATTTAGGATCCCACACCAGACATTAAACCGCTATTGTTCCTGATGTCGGGCTTCTCGCAACCAGTGAGGATTCTCGTCTGCCCAGTAGTGCACATTGTGCGTATTCACGATGCATTCCCGTGTGAATTGCGCCTCGTCCGTCCAAAATATATGATTGAAAAATAAAGGGTCAGCAGTAGTTCTTCCCCAAAACCAATCGCAGTACTGCAGACGGGAGTTATAATCTGTTGCTCGCAGCACCTGATGAAGATGAACATGGTATGGATGGAAACTGTTCCTCTTCAGGACACGTAGGACAGACTGATGACTGATGTCAAGTGTCCTTCCAACTGCACGACTACTGGTATGCGGGTTTTCGGCTACTGCTGTGAGAACCATCATACTATTGTTGTCGTCTGTTGCAATTCAAGGCTGACCTGTTCGAGGACGGGCTACAATGCTGCCCGTTTCCAGGAAACGAGCAAGTGTCCTGTTGAACGTTCGTATTGTTGGATGCCTTTGTTGAGGATGCCTTTCTGCATAAATTCGAAGAGCTTCACGAACATTTTCGTGGGCCAAACCATAGCACACGATCATGTCCACTAGTTCTGCATTGGCATAGGCTGCCATCGGAAATTACAGTGTTCTGTGTATCTGGCTGAAATTTGCTAAAGTGCAGTTAATTATTTACTCATCAGCCTAACTGAGATTAGTTGAAGTACGGCTGAACTGCGCTGAAGTGCAGGTAATTAATGTCTCATCAGCATAATTGAGAGTAGTTGAATTATGGCTGAAGTGTGCTGAATTGTAGTT
Organism: Lithobius niger; assembly: GCA_023313725.1. Classification (NCBI taxonomy): domain Eukaryota; kingdom Metazoa; phylum Arthropoda; class Chilopoda; order Lithobiomorpha; family Lithobiidae; genus Lithobius; species Lithobius niger. The sequence continues at coordinate 33,782 of JAHWFP010073039.1, read as the reverse complement.
CTTATTTCTTAATCAGCCTTAGGGATGGGTCATTATTAATGGCGACCGGGGGTGTGTGTGTGGGGGGGGGGGGGAGAAGTATGGAGCTGGATTGACTTTGGGACCGACAAAATTTCGAACCCCCCCCTTCCACGAGACTGACTAAAATCTTGACCAGCTCCCTATTAACTCAAGATACAAAACAAAACTCTGTTCCTTTTCATTCCCCAGGATATATGTATAAAAAAGAGGGAAGGTTTCGTATTCCTTCTTAGGCTATCCATCGATGATATCTGTAGTCAACTCTAATTAGTAGATGTGAAAAATGTGCCGTGACAGTTTTTAAAGAAAGAACAAGGCTGATTACAAATAATAAAATGTTCCCAAAAACATTGAAAGAATCATATTCCAATGATGAAAGTGCCATTGGAGCTTAACCTTTAATTTCCCCTCTAGTTTGTTTACATCTTCTCTAACTTCCATCCCTTTGCCAGAGACTAACACTTCATGACCCCTTACAAAGACTAGACGAAAGAACTCTCCCCCAATTACAAAAATTATGACTGCATGGTTCCAAATTGGGAGTAGTTGAATTCCGGCTGAGATGTGCTGCAGCTCAGTTTTCTTTTCGAGCTTCTCCAGCAGGGTGCGGTGTGCTTCACTGCTTGACAAGTAGCTCTTGCAGTGAAGTTTATGTGCAAAAAGAGCATTTTGCACATAACTCTGGCGTTTCTACATGGATTTCCATTCTGTTTCTTGGGTTGGCAGTTTTTAATGATTACCTACAACTTTCAAATTTGCATTGATGGTCTACGGTGCTTCCTTTAGAAGTTAGCAACGTGATGACCTTGATGGAGGTCTTCAAGGTAATCATCTTTACACTCATCTAAATCCCCGCTGTTTACTCATATATACAGTATGTCTCAGAAGTCCTCTACAGTGTAGGCCTTATCGATGTATGGTATAGGCCTATACCAAACCCAGAGGAAATTCCTGGGTCTGTTGTGGGAAGACATTTTCTACTCCCATTAGATGATATTTTGCTCACAGTTTGCTGATTTGTCCTATTTGTATAGGACTTCTGAGACATACTGTATGTATATATTTCATGGACGTACCTTTGAAAATTAAACTTTAGTTTTTTCAAATACGAAACTGGGAAAGCTTTGGGAATTAGCATGATGGTAGTTACCACATAGGCCGTCCTGGTTCAAGACTTCTGAAACATACAGTATGAACCCAGAATATGTGTTTGAATCAGTTCTTCCCAGGATACAGCCAGAGCACGTGAATTTGGATTGGCACACAAGTGGACAGTGATTATTTTTGTTAATTTTTTTTTAATTTAATACATTTTATAACTCTTAAAAAACTCGATATAACTCTTTATTTTTTTCTGGTTTGGGGTTGGGCATTTGTTATAGCAAAGGGTTTATTTGCGAATTTATACATAATTTCAGTGTTTATTTCCTACTAAACTGTTAATTTATACCCTTTCAGTGCATAATTTATTTAATTTTGTCGTATCTTTTTACAGTTAAATAATACTTCTTATATTTCATAAAGTTTAATTTCTAAAATAATTCCTAATTGACAGGTAATTTTTTTTTTGGGGGGGGGGGGATCTACATGAAAAACTTGTAAAAATCATGGAATTTATCAAGACTGGAAAAGTCAGGGAAAAATCAGCAAAAATGTGAAAAAATATTTCTTTTTCCTGTAACAAAAAAAAAGGAAAACTACAAGTATTTTCAGTATATCAGTATTTTGGCAAACGATTAGTCCTAGAGTAAAATGGTTCAGATTGTGACATCACCTAGCTACTACCTCTTAGACATTGCTTATACAATTTATTGAGTGGCTGCAGCCAAGTTCACGTTGTAATTACTGCCCGTAACTGGCAAACATTTAATAGTAGAGCAAAATGGTTCGGAATGTGACATCCTCTAGTTACCTTTTAGAAATTGCCTGTGCAATCGATTGAGTGGTTAGTGTCAAGTTTACATTGTAATTAATTACTGGTAACTTGCGAAGTGTAAGTCCTAGAGTTAAAGGTTTGGAATGTGATGCCCCCTAGCTGCATCGTAGACATTGCTTGTACTAGTTATTGGATAGGTGCCACCAAGTTTAAGTTGCAATTAACTACTAATTTAGATTGCTGTTACTTCTGAACAGTTAGTTCATATTTGGGGGTTGACTAAATTTTTGGGTGTTATATTAGGAATATGATGACAAAGCATTTAATTTTACTTATATTACAAGTTGTTTTTTGTTGTAGTTTTTTTATTTTCAAAATAATGATATTAATAATACCAATTCGTTGCACAAGCAACAGGACTGGGAGGACCCAGAGGTCAGTACTGACAAGTTAACTGCTAATCTAGAAAGGGAACATTATTGAAAGTATGAAGGTAAAAAGCATGACGGGAATGGTCCGATAGGAGAATAGTATTATTAAATGCAAAAAACAAAAATTAAGAGCATGTGTCGCAATTTAAACATAAAACTGGATTAAAAATAGCATGGCCAAACCGGTTGTGAATAGGAAGGCTGGATTGGGTTACTACAGCATTACCACCTAGGTGAGACCTGCCATAGGCACAAAGTTTACATAGTTTTGTTTAGTTTCATTTTCTTGCACGCACACAATTAACGGTTTTTAAAAGCAGCCTTTAAGTATTTCTTTGTATATACATATTCGGCAATATTACAACAGCAGTGCTTACCTATCTCATTAGACCACTGTGTCGCGGTGAAAAAGAATGAAAAAATTAGTTCTATGGACACAGTGCTTACTCAAATAACAAGTGTCAAGGTGGGATCATCGCCCGATTGTCCACCTGGCTTGTGGGAGGCCCATCATTTGGAATGTTGACATTTTCATCTAGTGGGCCTCGTGTCACCCTCGATATTAAACGTGACTGTTAAGCAACTATTTGAACTTTGACCGAGTTTGGAGTATGGTTGCTGTTGAATATTGCAGTTTACGTAGTGTGCAGAGAATGGAAAAGTGTTCCAAAACAATTACCATTAGCTGAATTTTTATGCTGTCTTAAGCTGAAAAAAATTCTTGATTTACTCAATTCATCCCAAAATTTTGATAAGACACCATTTTCTCGTTAGCAGTTATAAAATTTCGAACATCTCGTTTCACTGTGAATCATGACCAGCTAAAGCAAATTTATACAAAAGTCTGTGTCTCTTTATCAAATCATTAGGATCGTCGTAATATTTGTAATCGACTCTGCTCAAATGACTCGCTTTTTTAAACATGCGCGTCCATTTTTTCTTAGATTTCATTTCCTCTCAAAGCGGTACAATAATTAATGTGTACTTGGCACTACGATTATACTTGGGTTTACGCATGCCACAATCTTTGTTTTGATAAATGGAGTAAGTATTTTTTAATATAGCCACGTAAGCTGCTATAATTTTTGGCGCATAGGAGGGTTCTGTCAATTCTTTAAAAACTGCCAAACTTCCAACCCGTTTTTCCCCATATAGTGCTCCCCCCTGACCACTATGTCATTCTCACAAATTTTAACCAATTTATTCCAGATGGTCAGCTCACCTTTTTTTTCGTGTCATAATGTAGCCCGAATTCTAGATCAGTTTCCTTTGGATTTTTGAAAAATTTTATTGAAAAATATTTAGCAGTTTACTGATAACCTGAGTACGTAACATGCTATCACGGGACCTGAGAGAGGTGATGTTAGGCTGTTCAGGTGAGGTAGAAATGCGGCTAGCTTGCATTATGGAATATGTAGGGAAAGTTTAGGAATGGTGCTTGTAGAGGCATATTCAGTTTTGGAAGGAATCTCGAAGGAATTCTCATTATAGGTGCCAGAGAGTTAAAAATATGCGTTGTTGAATATTTAAAAAATACACAAGAGCACTACGCACATGACTGGCTAAACAGTACTTTATATTTCGAAACATTGATTTATAGTTGGCTTCAATTTTCGAAGGATCCCTAGCACAAAACTAGTGCTTCGAGTCGGGGTATCAGCATATGTAATGGAGGACAAAAGGAAACGGAAATGTATAGTTTGGGAGGAAGCCAAGTCATGGAGAGACAGGGAAAGTTGAAACAAAGGAGGTGTGGAAGGATGAAGGCACTGCAGGGAATAATAAACAATGTTAGCCAGGGAGAGTTCATGCTTTTAGTTTATGTTTGAATTTTTTTTTGATTTCAGTGAACTCGAAAATGTTAGTTTGGAAGAAAAAGACCCAGGACTTGAGTATGGATTGAATGGCGATGGATTGAATGGACATGTTGAGATCTTGCCAGGATACTGTTTAAGATCTTACAGGATGTAACCGTAAAATCTTACTAAGATCTTGTAAGATCTGAGGCAAAGATTCTTCAGGATCTTGTATAAGATCTTACAAGATCTTAGTAACAATCTTGTCCTCTTGTGCAAGATCCTGTAGGATCTTTGCCTCAGATCTTACAAGATCCTGTAAGATTTTGGTCAAGTTCTTAATGGTTCCTGCAAGATCCTGCACTATTATTGCAGGATTCTACCAGATCCTACAGTCTAGTTTACGGGTCTTGTAGGAACCTACCAGATCTTGTAAGATCCTAAAAGAACTTATCAAATATGCTGTAGGATTCTACCAGACCTACAGGATTATGGCAGGATCCTGTAGGATCTTAGGGGTTCTTGCAAGATCCTGCCAGTATATTTCAGGATCTTGTAGGATCTTATGAGGTCCTACAGCCTAGTTTATGGGTTCTTGCAAGATCCTATAGGATTATGGTAGGGTCTTGTAGGGTCTTGTAAGATCTTATCAGATCTTGTAGGATCCTGCAAGAACCTATCCCATATGCTGTAGGATCTTACCAGATCCTGCAAGAACCTTACAGGATTATGGCAGGCTCTTGCAGCATCTTACCACATTCTGTGTCCTAATTTACGGGTTCTTGTAAGGTCGTTTGGGGTTCAACCCATGTTGAAAAGGGTTGAAAAGGGTTGAAGCAGTTTTTGGTAGTCTTTTAGCCTTAACCGTTATTAATTTGTGGCGTTACAACTCACCAATTTGAATACATTTTCAGTTACTTAACTGAAAATTGGTTAACGCAGTCTTTGCAATTATAGATACTGTGGCGCAAAATGTTCGTTACTATTATTATTCCTGAGACACGAAAATTTTATTTTCATGGTTGTTACTGCAGTCGCCATTTTGGTGAGTAGCAATCAATACTAACGTAGGCCTACCCTTTGTCAATAGCCAGTTGCCATTTGGCAAGTGGTGATCGCTGACCAACACTGGTGAAGATTAGGCTTATCTGTAAGACTACACATTTGATGTATAAGCATGTGTTGCAAGCTTCAGCAATGTCAGCCAGTCACCAAATAGCGAGGAAAATTCAACAGATGATGACTTCAGTTTATGGGCTAGTCGCCAAAATAGCTACTGCAGTAACAAATCCCTAAGCTCGAACTATCGTAGGCTATCTCTGGTAGTATACTAGATAGAATCAAATGGTTTGTGGTATTCCATTTTGAATTTAAGGGATAACCAATTAATATTTCAGTAGCCTATAGACACCACTACCTGTTCCAAACTGCAGAGCAGAACAACACAATAAATGAGGACACCTGAAATAGCTCCAAAATTGCTACAACCTTTTCTCACTTGAGTAGATTTCCGGAAGTTTCAAACTAATTTTCGTATTTCCTGGCCACGTGGCGACTGACTACGTATTTGTTTTTGTGAAGGTTGACGTGTGAGCTCCTTAAATTGTTGAAGGTAAAAATCGTTTAATTTGTTCACTAAAATACCACCACAAAGTTGTTTCTGTAGATATTTTCTTAAACAATAGATGTCGCCTTACCAGATTAAAAAGTTTTTTTTTGGACAGCCCTTTAATTTTTCATAAAACTGATTCCACTGTTGATAGAAGTTTTTTATTGCCGGAAATTGACAACCACATAGCCGATAATAAGGTTAGGGCTGCAGTAAACCCATTTTTTTCTAAATTGATGGCCGACGGCAGCCACAGAACCAACAGTGGCACACCGTGCAGAATCTTGCTTTTATTTCATTAATAAGCTTACCAATCCTGCAGAAAGAAAGCCGTAATTGTCACAGAAAGCTATAAATGTCCCTGCTATGGGGCCCGATGCATCAGTGAAATAGGGTACACAGTTTCGATGGCTTTCCATCGTAAAACACACAATTTCAAAAATGCAATACTAGCACTTCAACTTACACAGTATTGGCGAATTTTCTACAGTTTTGAAGAAGTTGTTTTTGTCACTTCCTACTGTCTTCATAAGGCCGTCAGAAACTGAGTTTTTCCCGGTTCACATCTAAATTTGTTGATGAAGACAATACGAAGTGATGAAAACAACACCAAATCCTTCAAAACTGTCGAAAATTCGCCAATACTGTGTAAGTTTAAGTTAGTGTTAGTATGGTTTATTCAGTACTGTTTTGTAGTTTCAAGTATACCGTACTGGCTCGAATATAATACGGTATTTTTTTTGCCGAATTTGTTTCATTAAAACTGCATTTTCGTCTTCTATTCGTGACCAATCCATTATTCGGCCAAACTTTGATCGATTTTGAAGTTTGAATAAACCATTCGAATAGTGTTTTCAAGAGCTATCCATTGGCGCTAACCAGAAATCAGTAGCTCAAATAAGTTTTTGAATTATACAGTAAAAACTAAAATATGACCAAAATTAGACCTTAAAAATTGTAAGGGAGTCCTACAATAATAAACCCTATAAGCTAAAACTTATGATTCTGAATCAGCATTGGCTGAACTATTCTATAATATCAACTATATTGGTAATAGAAGCACTGGAAAAATCTTAGATGCAAGTTGTCTGCCTTATAATAGTACTAGTTCATTTTTGTTGAATTTATGAGCTCAAAAAGGCAATTCGCCTTATATTCAAGCCGTTTTACCATATGGCGAGTATGGTAAACAGAATCTACACTAAAGTGAAAGATTAAACTTGGCGTGTGCTGAAAAGCCACTAATACACTTTTACCAAATGAGTTCAATACAACTGGTATTAATCTTAAAACATCTGGTATGCATAGTTTCAAAGGAGAAAAAAGTATTCATTCCAATATCTTTACACATTTACCGACATCCTGGTTTTTCTGGTTTGGAGGGGCTCAGTAGACTCTTCGTTAGGCTACTACATCACCGCTCACTTCGTCGTGACCGTTTGTGTGCAATTTGAATTCGGCGAGGAGGTCGTAGCCTCAGATACTTGCAGGGACAGTACACCATTTTCTCTGTAACAACTAAAACATGCCTGTCTGCAGAAATTGGATACATGGGTTTGCAGGTCCCTGGATACACATCAATGTTTGAGTTGGGCTCGAGGAGTGTCGCGGTGCCTCCCAAGTTTATTCAGTGCCGAATTACCTTGAGGTGGACTGCAATTCCATTAGTTTCATCTTCACACCTGGTGTCAGCCATGTGCTGCTCGACACTCGCACGCACACCTTTTATTGTTTCTCCGACATAAATGGCATCACAGTCCCCACACGGAACTCAGTAAATGTCTTCACAGGTTTTCTTAACGTCCTTCAGGGCTCCATCTTCTTGCTGTCTGGTTTCACCTCTTTTTCTTGTTTGGCACCAAGAATGGCATGCTTTTTTATCAGGTCGTCCTTTCAGCCCTTAAAAGAGTTCTGGAAGTACGATACGTCATCATGCAGCAAGAACTCTTAATTGCCCTAGGGACCCAGGGATAAACAAAAAACATCGAGTGCTACTTTGCACAAGGACGTCATTCAAATGCAGATGTTTTTTTATTGCAGCTAATCCTACGCAAGAATTTCTAAACAAGTAGTTAGAGACAGGGCTAATTTATTAAAAAAATTTTCCCATGGATGAGTTAAATTTGAAACATGTTTACGAAAATCATGTTGCCCCTGGTATGCAATTTTCAGACTTTAAAACTTTGAGTCAAAATTGTTGGAATGAGCCATACTGGTTTTTATCAGTTAATAAAATGTTTTATTCGCAGTCGTAAAAAAGAAACAGGTTTTGAAATTTGGGTCCAGTTCTTCGGGTGGAATTAAATCTATTTGAGAATTTCCGTCTTATTTTTTCCTCAATTTCAACAAATATAGACTGCACAACTTTGCATTTATGCTGACGTAAAGTTTTACTGTAAATAAATAACCGATCACAGTCGAGCCGACCTTCGTTACAAATTAAATTAAACAGTAGATTTCTCCCCGCAATTTGTCGGACCTATAGTTGTAGGGATATACAAAATATTTAAATCGAGTTTGTTAGTCCTCTGATTAAATCAAGTGTAGAAATCACGTATATTAAGGTGGGTTGAATTCCTCCACAGTATGATTGTATTTAAGTCTTGGTTTAGTCATATTATTAACAGTAGACTGATGGAGATTTTATGTAGGTATACCAACCATGGACCTACCATGGTTTCATGATTCGTCACCTATATAATTGTGGTTTTATTATAATAAAACACTTGCATCATTATGGTAAAAAAACATGATTCAGTAAAGGTATGGACACCATGGCAACGAAAGTGGGTTGTTTTGCACTACTGTTAAACTGCATTTATATTTTCGTCTAACCAAGTTATCATTAGAGGGAAAAGTGCAGTTTTATGTAGGTAAACCAACCAAGGAGGGCGATTTCTTCACCTCATTTTTTTCTTGTTTTTAAAACAGTGTAATGTTTGCATAATTATAGCAATCATTAACCATGATTTAATCAGGGCGCAGAACCCAAAGATACAGTGTTTTGCACCTTGGTTTAATGGTATTTATATTTTGGTTAAGGGTGTTATAACTGTAGGATAATGTAGACCAATACAGGATGCATATTTCGTCACCTTATTTTTTTATTCTTGGTTATAAAACATTGAAACACTTGCATAATATACAAAAATATACAAAGATTGAGTTGTTTTGCTTCATGTTGTAATTGTGTTTATATTTTGGTCAAACCATGATCACAACATTGTCTAATTAATGGCATAACTGTAGTTTTACGTAGGTAGATGAACAAAAGAATACATATTAGTCGGGTTGTGTTGCTCCATGGTCAAATTGTATTTATGTTTTGGTTAAAGCATGTTATAAAGAGTGGAATAAATGATGTTTTATGAAGGTATCCAACCAAAGATGTACTCAGGTTTTATATTTCAATAATTAATTATTTAATCTACTTGATTTTACAATGGCAAAACAGCAGTATAATATACCTCGTTCTTATTCTAGTTTTAAGACCGTGAAACGCACGCATAATTATAGCAGTAACCATGATTTAATCAAGGTGCAGAAATCAAGGATACCAATGTTGGGCTGTTAATAGTAATATTAGTAATAGTAAAATATTTAACCAAAAATAAATTAGTCTGGAGAAGGAAGGGGTCAAGACCCACTAATACCCATCCTTGACTTTAAGAAAAAACACAAAAACACAGGCTGGAGAAGAGAGCAGGCGGGAGGGAAAATTTCGTGTAGAAAATTGGACATTTTCAGGCCTTTTTAGAAATTTGGTAAGTGCAACCGATACAAGGTTTTTGACGAAAGGTTGCCACGTTCTTGCTAGTAACTAGTGTGTCAGGCAGGGAGTTCCATACCCGAATGACTCTAACAGAAAAAAAACTACGTCTGGACTCAGTAAGAAAGGTCGGACAAGCAAGCTTAAGTGAGTGGCCTCGAGTGGACAGAGCTGGACTGGCATCGAAGAACGGCAGATCAATGCCCACATGGCCATTTAGGATCCTGAATGTTAAGATGAGATCGAACTTCAACCTGCATAGTTCCAGAGAGTGGAGGTCAAGAAGGGATAATCTTTTGGCATATGAGATTTTCTCAAAGCCTCTGAGGCGCTCAACCATATCAATGTCCTTTAGTAGGGAAGAAGACCAGACCGGAGTCACATATTCAAGAAGAGGTCGGACGAACACCTTAAAGGCCCACAGCTTAATGTCCCTGTTTCCGGAAATTAAACAACGATTTACGATAGCCATACGACGGTATGCAGAGGCTGTCACCTTAGCACAGTGGAGTGAAGGTTTAAGGTTGGTAGTAAACCAAACACCAAGATCACGAATGTCGGAAGTGAAAGCGAGGGGCTCGCCATTAATTGAGTACGCAATACAAGCATTCGAATTACCAATACAGAATGCCTGGCATTTGTCATCAGACAGAGGCAATTTCCAAGCCAATGCCCAATCAAGGATACGATCAGCAGTGGCTGGACATGAACACTATGAACCGGTCTAATGACCTCCGAACTAATCTTGAGATCATCTGCAAATTTAAAACCAATGACCGAGTCAGAGTTACAATTTAAGTCGTTCAAAAAAATGACAAAGAGGAGAGGACCCAAAACGGATCCCTGGGACACACCGCTTGGGATCCCTGCCTCAGATGAGAAGGAACCCTCACCCAAGATAGGCCGTAATCTATTTCTGAGGAAATAGGTGAGCCATGAATTGAGCTGACCCGTGAAACCCATCGCCTCTGATTTTATAAGCAGGCCACGGTGGTTAATAGACTTAAAGACTTTTGGGAAATCGAAAGAAATAACATCGGAGTTTATACAAAAGGTCAAGCACACTGGTCCAAGAGTCTAAGGTAAGAAACAGCTGGTAGGTCGATGAACGGCCAGGCATAAATCCAAATTGGTCAGGTTTTATTAGATTATGCTTCTCCAAGTATTCAAGCATTGTTATTCTAATAATAGCCTCCATCATTCGACATGGAACAGATGTTAAAGCAATTGGCCGATAGTTCGATGCATTTGCAGCATCCTCTTTTTTAAAAAAGGGGACCACTGTCGCAGTGCGCTAAATAGAAGGTAGGGAACCAAGTTGGAAGGAAAAAGATAAAGTTTGAGAGAGCGGGAAGCAAATTTCATTTACGATTTGCTTATAGAAAAAGGCTGAAAAACCATCAGGGCCAATAGAGTGGATTGGCTTTAACCGAGAGATTGTGTTTCGCACCTTAGCTACAGGGAAAACCACTGATGAACAAAAATATCTGGTTGTAAGTTCCCCTGAATGGGCGGTAAGTTGCATCCATCGTCAATGACACAGTTTGAAGCAAAGTTCGCGTTCAGGACCTCCGCTTTTGCTAAGTCGTCCACAACAAAGTCGCCAGATATCAACAGAGGTGGAATATTCCTGGAGGACCTAGTCTTTTTACAGTAGAAACTGAAAAGGGCAGCAACGTTCCCTTCTTTAATGATATTGGTCTTCTGTTCCAAATACCATTTATTAACCAGATCAATGTATTTCTGGCAATATTCGTTGTATTTTCTGAGCGTATCTGCAGTTCAACGTGTCTTATGGGCCTTCCAAAGCCTGAGTTTTTTGTGTTGAAGAATTTCAATACAACGCTGGGTTTGGGATCCAGGGCGCCTAATGTTTCGCTGGTGCTTTCTACATCTGTCAACACATTTGTTAAGCAGGTCTGTGTATCTATTCCAGATCTGATCAATTGTATCATTTCCATCTGAGGCAGTAAAGTCGCAATGGTTCTCTGTCAGCATGTGGCATAGAAGATAGAATTCGATTTTCCCCTCACGTAGACCAGTCCTGACAACGCTGTAGGAGGCACACTGGATGCCAAAACTAACCATATTATGGGCGCTAGAACCCATGTGGATCCCAACCGAGACATCAAAAATAAGCCGTTCATCTTGCGTAGCATAATATTTGGTGGGACAGTAGGTGTGGAAAGTTTAAGAGATTTATGTTCTGCTTGTAGTGTCATTGAACTTTTGGTGGGAGTTCTGCTGTGGGAGTTCTGCTTGTGGTGGGTTGTCCTGTCCGGAAGTAACATTGATGTGCGTTGATCTAAGTTCAATGTCTCCAGACGAAAACTAATTTAAAACAGATGTAAGTAGAAGACCTCTAGCTTTGCCTGTGTCCCCTGTTAAAACAGAGGCAGCAGCAGACTTTGGGTCCATGTTTTGACACCAAAATTCTTTCATGTTTTTTTCATGTTCGTGAAGTTGCAGCTCCAATCTATCAGAGTGTTGGGCAAGTAGTTCAGTTTGTTTGGAAATCATTCCTCCAGACCATTCAGCACAGAAATCCAGCAAACCGTTTTGAAGCATCTCACTTAGTGGCCTATTTAACAACGATTGTATATTTTTCAATTGGTTTGTAATGTCCAATAAGTCGAGATCCTTCTCAAGTCTTAAGCATTCGAGCCTAGATGTAAGCATGGCAGTTAGGTTGGCAATATCTTCCACTGGCTCTCGATCTCCATCGGGGGTGATGACGTGTAGTGGGGTAGGGCCCTCACAAAGCTCGCACGGGGACTTAGTTTTTCGCTGTTATACGTTGAAAGCGTACGTTCGTATCTAGGCAGTTATGGGTTAGAACCATTAAGCTGAGGGCTGAGAAAATACGTGATTGCAACCAATAACCCATAACCGCCTGAAAAAACTTTCAGACCCTTTTATTAGAGACTCTGGCCGGTTCTCGGATTCGAACCGGCATTCTCTTGGTTTGGAGCCGACGACGCTGACCACTGGGCTGCGATTGCCTGCTTTGCTCGGGGTCGCGGGGCCCCCTCACAAAGCTCGCGCGGGGACTTAGTTTTTCGCTGTTATACGTTGAAGGCGTACGTTCGTATCTAGGCAGTTATGGGTTAGCTGAGGGCTGAGAAAATACGTGATTGCAACCAATAAGCTGATGGCTGAGAAAATACGTGATTGCAACCAATAACCCATAACCGCCTGAAAAAACTTTCAGACCCTTTTTTTAGAGTTGGGCCGTTTCTCGGATTCGAACCGCCATTCACTTGGTTTGGAGCCGACGACACTGACCACTGGGCTGTGATTGCCCGCTTTGCGCGTGGTCCCCGGGGGCCCCTCACAAAGCTCACACGGGGACTTAGTTTTTCGCTCTTATACGTTGAAGGCATACGTTCGTATCTAGGCAGTTATAGGTTAGGGTATTATATTTCGATACTTCATTTAATCTTCTTGATTTTACAATGGTAAAACAGCAGTATAATATACCTCTTTTTTATTCTAGTTTTAAGACCGTGAAATGCCCGCATAATTGCAGTAACCATAATTTAAACAAGGTGCAGAAATCAAGGACACCAAAGTTCGGTTGTTTTGCTCCATGGTTTAAGTGTATTTATATTTTGTATAAAGTTTGTTATCAACAGTGGGGTAATAGTGCTTTCATGAGGATCCTGGGTGTATCAGTTTCATGATTTGGTATCACATTTAATTTTTGTTTTACAATGGTAAAACCCTTGCATAATTATGGAAGTTGACCATGATTAAATCGAGGTACAGCAAACATGGTCGGGTTGTGTTGCTCCATGGTTAAATTGCTTTTATGTTTTGGTTAAAGCGTGTTATCAAGAGTGAAATAATAGATGTTTTATGAAGCTATCCAACCAAGGATGTATTAAGGGTTTTATATTTCGATACTTCATTTAGTTTTCTTGATTTTACAATGGTAAAACAACAGTATAATAATAGTATAATAGTACTTAACTATGACACAATCAAGGTTCAGAAACTATGGTCACCAAGGTTGGGTTATTTTGCCCATAGTTAAACTGTATTAATATTTTAGTTAATAACTATTATTGCCTAACAAAGATTATAATTATGTTGGTAAGCCAACCAAGGTGTATTAAGGGTTCATATTTTATTGTCTCATTTAATTTTGCTTTGAAGACTGTTAAACTCTCGTGTAAATATGGTAATGAACCATGATTTAATCATGGTGCAGAAAGCATGGATACTGTGTTTGGGTTTTTTCCTCGATAGGTAAACCTTATTTATATTTACATTAAATAACTGTATTAACAGAGGCCAACAACAGTTTATGTCAAAACAATAACCATGAATTAATATTGGTTTTATGTAGATGTATACATAATCTAATTATGGTTACTAACCATAGATTAACCAAAGTTAAGCAACCATGGTGGATTGTGCTTTCTATCTGGATCGTGATGATTTTAAAGTTATTGAAGGCTGTTAATGCCATAGTAAAATTATGCTACATAACGTTGTTTTGTGTAACCATGGTTTCGTACAAGGCTGAACTGAGGAGGAACCAGGTTGAAATCACTTTTGGTTAGTTAAACCATGGTTTGCAAAAAAATATGCAGGTTCAACCATGATTACACTCCCAAGCCTGGGTACTTAGGAGCAACCATGGTAATACCTAAATTACCAAGCTTAAACATGATTCATTTTTGCTGGGGAGGGGACCAGTCCTTTCATAGTGGTACTGAAACCTGGATAATTTAACTCGTTGATTTGTTTATGACCTGGATGGTATTTGATATTAGAAAACAGGAACATGGGTTCATTATTAAACAACGCCTCTGTATCAGCGTCGGCATATGCTGAGTCCTAGGTCTTCAGTAACATCCCTTTAATCAGGAGGTAACTGTATCTTGGTTTTCGACATGTATTCGGATCTGAATTTACGTTCTTGAGATTAGTGCCAACAATCGGGTTCTACTCTTGGTAAGTATTAGATTCGACCATGGAATCGTACACCAAAGGTTCGTTGCTGTTTCCGTAGTCTTCTACTGTGCTCGTTTTCTGGGTGTTGTTATAACTTGATGAAAGATTTGTTTCTAGGTGTCAAACCGTTTTTTTAGAGTTAAAATTAAGATAGTGTCCTTTCGTTTTTTCCAAATAGGAGCATTTTATCGTTTAAAAAAAATTTTATATCTCAAATGAATTAGCACCATGAGCATCTCTCCATTTAAATCCAACAGCTCATTGGTCTGCGACGTGAGCTTCACACTTATAGCTCTGATTAAGTTGGTAGTAACCAGTAGGTGAATTAAATTATGAGGGGACTATGATTTTTAAACTGGGCAGGGAATTAGGATAAAAGGAATATAAAGAGGGTTGAGTGTCACTGTTTTGGCACAAAATCGGCGATGATATCAACATGTACAAAAATTGTATTTGTGCTCATAATTTCGTTAGTATTTTGACTTTCTCAACTTCTGACATACATTGATGCCCAAGCCAAATTCCAAGACGAGAGCCAAACTCTTGTCACCCGTAAAGAAAATTCCATATTTCGGATTGGTAATTATCAAGTCGGTTCTTAAAGTGTTTAGATTTGGAAGAATTGTAATGGCTTCCTTGCTGTGACCATTTGCATCTATCGCTGATTTGAGAAATTTATTCAAATCCTCGATTTTGTAAGCACCGGGAGTTAATAACACTTTCTATAAGGAGGCATCAGCTTCAGCTGTGTACTTAAGTTCGTTATTTTTTGAGTTATTGTTGTGTTTGCTGTAATAAGTGTCTAAATTAAGCAGAGCCAATTCTTATATTTTTCAGAATCCAAACGAATGGGAGTGCTTAGATTAATTTTCAAATCACAGTCTTTACTGGTAAAAATAATTGAACAGGAATCCATGATAATATCTTTAAAAAAAAGATATACCTTTCAAATCGTGAATCACGTAGGACAGGACCAAGTCGATATAATTTTAGATGCGAGTAGAGATCTGACACTGTTTACTACGAGGTTGAAATTTGCAGACATTAAAAATTTCTCCATCCGAAGCTAGAGCTTAGGAATATACAATTTAAGTACTTTTTTATCACACTCCAATTTCCTTTCCACTTGTTTTAAAGCCCCGCAACACTTGTGCCATTTATATGCAAGCTGGTTAGAGTAAGTTCCATCGCACGATTTGCAGGTTACGTTACATTTTCCTTTGTGATGCCTTTCGTACCTCCGTTTATATGTCTGGCCCCTGAACGTCTTCTCACATTATTGACACAAGCAAACTTCATGTGAAACACTGCAACATCACGTTTTTCTTTTTCGTAAATCAACTTTGGTCCTTTTCTTAACTTCAGATGTTGAAACCGTGTTTTCGTTCATCGGAAGAATATTAGACAAGTGTAAAATTGTGGTATGAACTATAACTTGTTCCAAATCAGGGAAATTCTCCCGATAGGTTTTGCAGTTATATATACATCAAAACTTGATTTTTTAGGTGTAATCATTTTTCCATCGCATCGGTCGTAGTGCGCCAAAAATTCATCGTAGGAAGAAATGATTACTCCACAATCGAGACAAGTAAAGTTTACCACGCAACACTTCTGCAAATGATTTTCCACCTATTCTCGCTTAAAAAACTCAACTTGCAACTCTTGCACTAGAACCTCAAAACCACCTCGTACTTTGCAGTCGTGGCTGCTTCGAAAACCCAGGGAAAAACCAGCGCCTTTTATACCCACTGCTCCTTAAACTGGAACATTTTTCAAGGGGTTTTGTTTCAATCACCGAAGGGGAAAGGTTCTTCATGCTTTTTACACCAACGCAATCGCTAAAAAGTTACACGATCAAACAGGCACTCCCACTTTGAAAAAACTCTATAAAATACGCACACGAGTTAAAAATGACAAACATACAAGACCACTGTTAAAAAAAACTCAAAAAATACTCCTATAATGAGTAAAGTAAAATGGCCAAACTGCAGGGGTTTTTTAGAGGGTTGTTCAGTACGCGTTGCTATTCCCTTTTTCCTCTAGTACTAGTAAGTATGATTCAAAATATGTCTTCTTCTTTGATGTGTGTTTTTTAACCAAGTTTCAATGAACGGTAACTGTTTGATAAAATTCTGACCTCATGAAACAGTTTTCAGAGCAGTTTCTTGCCAACTTTACGGTAAAAAAATCAAGTTACACTGATAAAAATGGGCCTGAGGGCCAGAGGAGTATGCGGACAAACTGACATGCACACGCGCAGGTCCTACATTTTTAATGTTATAGATTTTCAAATAATGTAATGCTGAATTTCATGGAATGTTCTTACGTTCTTACAAAGTTTCCTGATTACAGATTACCATTTATGGACGACCTTGAAGAATATCGATACTGTAATAGCGTTGAGGAAGTAAACTATGTGATGTCAGCACTACACAATGCAACGTCTAGCTTCCAACTTAACGCTTGCAAGTGTCCAGCAATCTGTAATCAAATTTCATACTCACTGGGTAGGTGTCATCTCGAAAGTGGGATTCTGTTGGATACAGGGATGCAGTGGTCATCAAGTTTGGTAATCTCAGTACCAGAAAATAGACTTGCTGTAATTCGTGAAGAAGTAGGGTACCAGTGGTTATCTCTTTTTACCGATATGGGAGGAGCCCTGGGGCTTTGGTTAGGAATTTGCCTTCTGGAAGTTCTAGAATTTGTGGTTGGAAGTACATCAAAGTTGTGGACTAGTTTTAAAACCTTCTGGGGAAAACGGAATGTAAATCCAAGTTTAGGTCGATTGCCATTTAGAGTTAATCAAGATGAAATCGAGAAGGATACCTTCACAATAGGTTTTGCTGGCTTTCAAAATATTTCAAACATTAATTTGTCTTTTCAAACAAGATTTTGCTGGGGGTTAATTTCTGTAAGCGCTTTATGCTTTGGAGTCTACCAGTGCAAAATGCGCATTGAACATTATTTGTCCGAACCGGTAGAAACAAAATTACGTTTTGAACCTATGCAGAACGCATCATTTCCGTCAATGACGATTTGTCCTGAATCGGACAAACATAATTTGTTGCCTGCTATTCACATCCCTACTTTAGAGCAGAATTACGGAAATGTAACTTCCATGGTTGACTCCCTTCAACTCCTGGAAGACAACACTATTACAATTAACGCAATCTGGAACTTTTCGAGAATCGGCATTGGAAAAATTAATTTTCGGTTCTCATCTGTAAAGGTAAGAAATCACTAGGTGTAAGATCTTTTTTATGCCTTTCTAATATGCCTGTTAATTTTTCAGAAATGTTGCATGTTCATTTCACTGTCCAATAAAGAATACAACATTTATTCTTTGCATGATGCAGTTACAGGTTAACCTTTTGGTTATGTACAACTTCAAGATATATTTTTTAGGGACAGATCTCAAAAAACTGAATATTATTACTAAAATGAGAAATTACTACTCCTTAAACAGTAGTTATCAATATTCTTAAACTCGTAGAGAATATGAAGTTATACGGATTATGCCAACTTACTAAAGTCGACCATGCGACAATCTTGCAAATTAACATTTTATCTTGTGACCCGAGTGTGACTGAAAATATTATGGTTCGAATCCGATCATGGGAACTTTTTTTATATTGACTTGTAGACTTTTTAGACGCTTCTTGACTTTTAGACTTTTACTATTTTAGACCTTTTTAGACTTTTCCACTTTTTTAGACTTTTTTAGATTATTTTTTAAAGACAAAACGACTATGCCATCACATCTAGGCCACCTGGGCTCCAGCCGAAAATGTTCCATGGAAGATTTTTTGCACACTTCGAGACACTTGCTGGGTAGTAGTACTACAGTGAAAAGAATGTCCGACAGGGGAGCCATCTTATATTTCGATTTGCATGACTCACCACAGCGAACACCTTCTTCAAAACATGCCTCTTCCCCCAAACCTGGTTTCGTCAATCGTACCGAAGTTGGTGAACTAGCTGAATTATCATCGAAAATTAAAACCAGCCTGGAATGCTCACGATTGGAAAAAGACCTAGATCTTTTAGATATAAGCAATAAGCTATCTACACTGCATGGATCAATACTGAAACTGGCCTCTGATCTTCATCCGCAAAATCTAAACGAACTCCTAAACAATTGGTCATCAAAAATTTTATCTCACCAAACAGACTTACTAACCAACCAGCTAAACATTTTGTCTACCAACTTCGAAAACAAACTACTGGAACTTGAATCGCAGATAAAACCAAAAATTGGGCGTGGAACTTGTTAACACTGTCTCCAGCACACAGTCCAACGCAGAACTTTCGACCAAACTGGAAAATATTCATTCAAATGATGCAGGAACGAGTCGTGGTTTGAAACTTACGTCACTTCTGACCCAGTCCCCGGATGGGAACATCGAACTTCGTTCATCCCACCTCGACCTTACCGATGACCAGTGTGAAAGGCATTCTCCTGACCCAGACACCATAAAGGAGCAGAACTCTAAGACTGTAAACTTACTTCATAATCCAGATGCCCTATTTGCAAACAATGTAACTGTGTGCAGACCACGAAGACGAAGACATCGAGTTAACCTAGCCACCGACATTGACCGCCAAAGACATGGTTCAGAGATACCACTAGACAACGTGGACCTTTTGTGCAAGGAAAAAAACCAAGAACACGAATATGGTTCCCAACACCATTCTAGCACTGATCCAACTAACCATGATGACAAAAGTCGGCGGTTACATAACAAGTGGATAGACCAAACCATTATCTTCGGAGACAGCCACACACGTGTCCTCAGAGGTAGTATTCACCCGGGTTCTAAGACTTGGACTTGGCCAGGAATTAGAGTCGAACAACTCAGTGCAAAACTTCCCGAAATTATGAAAGAAACGGGCCCTACTGCAACGTACATCATATGTGATGGGTCAAATAATATACCCAGTGACCGACCAAACCGAATTGTACAACACCTGGCTAACCTAACCAACAGTATCCAGTCACTCAAGCCAAGTGCAAAAATTTCCGTAATTGGTCTATTCCCATGCCTTGACAAAAACCAGTTCGAGGAAGATCGGACTATAGCCCAGACTAAGGTTCTTCTGCGGAAACTCTGTGTAGAGGGAAACTTCAGTTTTATATGTATTGACAACGACCTGTGTATGGACCGCACATTGTTTTCAAGAGATGGACAACACCTTACAAGAAGGGGGAAAGCCATGCTACAAAATGAACTTATTGCATAACATACTACTCCAGAAAACCAAATTGTCTAACTGGGAGATTCCCATTACCGCCACCTCCATTATCTGTTTCCCATCCTAGCTTAACCTTTTCTACTTACAACAGCTTGTGCTGTATCTCCTTTAATGCTAGAAGCCTGGTCAAGAATATGGGCAGCTTTCATTCTCTACTGGCCCTTGATATCTATGACCTAATCTTTGTAGTGGAGACGTGGCTAAGTGTGGGTTTCACAGATCCTATGGTAATCGGAACCTTTCCCTATGGCATTATGCGACTTCATAGATCGACCAGGGGTGGCGACCTCTCCATCCTCTATCGGTGTGGCCTTGACGTGGTCCACGACAAAATGGCGGATGACGTCGAGGCATTATCAATCTTAATTCCTAAATTGAAACTAAATTTCATCTTGGGATATTTACCAGATACTCACAACGAAATCCAAATTAAATTGATGACGTCTTTTATCACCAAGATGATGAAGCCAACCTAATCAAATGTCATTTTGGGTGATTACAATCTGTCAACTGTGGACTGGAGTGATCTGACTGCGAATGACACTCATCACCGCTTGTTCTTAGAACAAATCTCTCCTCTAGGATTACATCAGCACGTGACAGAACCAACACGCGGAAACAATATTCTTGACCTGATTTTTTCACATTACGAACAAATAGTCTATGACGTTCTTGTAGGGGACCATTTGGGCACAAGCGACCATTGCATGGTCACGTTCCAGATGCATTGTACTTTTTTCATTCGAAATCCTAGTTATGCAAAGGAAGGAAAGATCAACTTCGTTAAACTTCGCTCATGTCTGGCTGGCGTTCATTGGAAAACCGACCTATTTGACCACTGCAATACGGTGGACCATGCCTGGGGTGGCTTCATTGAAATCATTGATCATTATGTAGACAGATGTCGAACTCAGCGCCATTCCGGTAAACCTTCTGCATTACATTTGCCACACGCCATTTCAAACTTGGGAAAGAAAAAACTAAACCTACGGAAACAGTACAAAAAGACACCAACTGCAGATGCCTCAATGAGGTATAAAGCCTGCCGACAAGCATATTCAGTTTTAGCCGGAAAATGGCACTTGGAACGTGGATCTAAGATAATAGCTGAGGGTAACATGTCTTGCACTTTTCATGCTTTATCACCAAAAAACTGGCTCTTCAAGGACAATTCCACCACTTAGGTCTGAAGATGTGTTCATCGTCGACGACACACAAAAAGCCGAGACACTAAACCAGATGTTCGCCTCAAATGGAATCATTGACGATGACGAAGTTATGTACCAATCTACAGAAGCCATTCAACCTGATGAACAGTGCAATTCTGTCAATTTTTCTCCGTCTTTCGTGTGGAGTGCTCTTTCTAAATTAAAGCCAAGTCATGCAGTTGGCCCAGATGGCTATTCTGCCTACTTCTACAAACAAATTATTGACGAGATCTGTTGCCCACTAGCAACTATATTTACGAAATCCTTTCGAGCCGGTGTTTTGCCTTCAGTCTGGCGCACCACAATTGTAACACCAGTTCATAAAAAGGGCGATGCAGCAAATGTAAAAAATCACCGACCAATTGCACTAACAGTCGTCCAATGCAGAGTTATGAAATTTATTATAAAATAAGTATGCTTGATTTTCTAGAGAAATTCAACCTCTTAAACTCAGATCAATTTGGGTTCTTGCCAGGTCGTTCTGCAACTCATCAACTCCTTTTGGCACTGGACTCCTGGACCAGTGCTCTCGACATCGGTGTAAATTCTACCGTTATCTATTTTGACTTCCAATAAGCATTTGAGTCAGTAGTCCACCGCAAATTGTTGTTCAAACTCAAAACCATCGGATTTGGGGAAGAACTCACGCAGTGGATTGCTGATTTCATCTCAAACAGAACTCAAAGAGTACTTGTTGCAAATTCCCTGTCCACTCCTGCAACGATCATTAGCGGCGTACCACAAGGATCCGTGCATGGTCCGTTACTATTCATTGTTTTTTAAACGACCTTAAATGCGACCCACGACCTGTAAATGGATACAAGTTTGCTGACGACCTAAAAATTGCGTCTGAAGTAATAGAACAAAACAATGCGTCTGCAATTTCAACCACGATTTGCCACATACAAAAATGGCCAACTACCTGGCAGTTACCTATTTCCCAACCTAAATGCCAGACTTTTCATATTGGTAAAACAAACCTAGCCTTTCTCTACTCTTTAACAAACCTGTTACTACCCAACGTATGCGAAACCAGAGATCTTGGAGTCTGGTTCACTACAAACCTCAAGTCTACCTTACACTGTGGTAAAATAGCGACATCAGCCTTCAGACATCTCGCTATTGTAAACAGATGCTTTACATCTGGTGACATTAAAACATAAGTCTGGGCATTTAAGGTCTTCGTTCGCCCCCTACTTGAATATGGTAGCCCAGTGTGGTCACCACCATTGCTTAAGGATATCAACTTGCTCAAATCTGTTCAACGTCGCTTCACAAAAAGTCTCCATGGGTTTAAAGATTTACCATACAACAAACGTCTGACTGAACTAGGTCTTGACTCCCTTGAAATGCGCAGATTGAAATCAGATTTGATCCTTACTTTTCGAATTGTACGCGGTTTCGAAAAAGTTGACCTTCCCCTATTTGATCGTTGTAACCAACTCTCTACATGCGGACATTCCATGAAACTATCACTTCCGTTCACAAGAACTGAATGTTGGCGAAGCTTCTTTGCAGTGCGGGTGATGCCAGCATGGAATTCCCTTTCAGAGGAAGCCATTTCAAGTAGAAATGCTGCCATCTTCCGACAAAGCCTGAATTCAGCATCACTTAGCCAGTTTCTAAAAAGACCTGAACACGTCTCCACACAAAAGATGTAATCCCATTCCACTTGCTCAGGCTTCTCAGCTCTTAAACTCTTAACTTAACCTGGATTGGTGTTAGTGGGCTTGCACCCCTTAAAATTCTTTACCGCTTCCTAGTGGTTAAAATTTTTATTATTATATTATACCACTCTTTCGATTATCTTCACTGTAGAAAAAATAGTTGTGAACTTGCAGTAAAACTGGTCCTTGCCTAGAATTAATTTAGTGACGATATTAGTAGTGTAGAACAATCAGTTAGTGCGCCGGAAGTCGTTAGTGAACCGGAAGTGACGTCACGATCCAAAATGGCGTCGGTTTCGGTTTTGTTCATAATCAGACACCTTGTATGGTAGGGTCAAAGGTGAAACAGAGATACATTCTCGTCACCTCATCTCCAAGAAGATAATTGAATAGTCTGCCAGCATGACAAGAACGGTCACGAAAAAAATTACATAGTTTCATTTTCGAATGTGTCTAGACAACGATGTGCAAGACTTGTGTAAAGGTTTCAGTTCTGTAAATCAAGCCATAATAAAGATGTAAACTACTTTTCGTTCATTTCCACCTAAAAATAAATACAAATCGGCAGAATAGAAGCAGACGACCCCTTTAATCACTCAAATTGAAGTCGTGTCAGTCCAGCACTATATAAATCACATACAGAATGATAGAGCATCATAATCCAACGTATCAAAAAGAGATAGTAAGAGTTACAAGAGAAACAGGTATTTTGGCTTCTGTTGTGGTATCTGCAGCAGTACGCTCCACTTCGGTGAGTTACTTTGAATATGAATACCTCTGGAACAATGTGAGTGCTTCTGAGACTGTTTGCTGATAATCTTGACGGACTTTTCTGAGTTTGAAGTGTCTGTTGACATCCAGCTGGTGGGGGCAGCCATGTTGAAAATCATATTACCCAATACAAATTTCACTCCTGGTTCAAGCCCAGCCAGGGACCATTCTTACTGAAATTTTTTTTTCGTCGAAGTTTTGAACTAGGGTAGCTACTTTAGATGCCCCGAACCACTTCCCCTCAAAGATCGATTTTTTACACTCTTTTTTGATACTTTTTCGTGACACCCTAAGAAGACAAGTACTATAAGCTATAATCATATCAAAACCAAAACTGGTAAACGGGGCCACCAAGTTCCGAATAGTTCGGCTCTTCAAAGGAGTGATATCAACACACCAAAAGATTCGCCAAGTTAATCGCACCGCCTAATAATTCGAAGGGTAAATGAAAACTAGAACATTGCTACTTTCGGTAGCAATGTTCAAGTTTTCATTTAACGTCCAAAGTATTATTCGGTGCGATTAAGTTGGCGAATGTTTTGGTGTGTTGATATCACTCCTTTGAAGGGCCGAACCATTCGGTACTTGGCGGCCCCTTTTACCAGTTTTGGTTTTTGATATGATATTACTCCTTTTTTAAATTGTGTATTGACTCAACTTCACTACCGTGCAGATGAGTAATAAAGTGCCACGTCAACAAGAAATTGGTTTTCAACAATTTGCTACTACCTTTTGCCTATAGGCCGAACCATTCTCAACTTAGTCACCTATTTATTAGCTATTGGTCTGGTTTTATTTTGTTGTAATTTGTTGTATTTAGTTAGTTTTGGTGTGTTGATATCATTCCTTTGAAGGGCCGAACCACTCTCAACTTGGTGGCCTCTTCACCAGTTTTTGGCTTTGTTTATTTTGCATTGTTTTTACACTTGGTGAATTGGACGAAAATACAATTTCTTTGCAACGTTGTTTAGATTTATCGCGATACACTAGTGTGTTCGTATACACGTTGTCATTGTCCGAACTTTGGCCGTCCAATGAGAGACGATGCCGACAATACTAAGATGGTTATAACAATATTTTCGTACTCACTCGCTCTCCCACGCCATCCCTGTAAGGCCCCCGGCTCCAAACCATAAAAGGTATGCAGTTCGTATTGTAGTGCACCCATTCGTCCAATTTCATAGCTGGAAGCCTTCCCGTTATATGGGAATCGATGAATAATCACCCTATGAGATTTAACATGGGGATGAGCGGACTAGCTAGATAGCTAGCTAGCTAGTAACACATTTTCAACGTTATTGAGGGGCAGATTTTGCATTGAAAGCAGCATAGCTGGCATTCAAACACGAGTTAATTTTTGTCAGGTGGGTCATTGCTCTCGATTTCAACACAATTTCACCTTTTGTACCGCATTATTATTTTTCCCCAAGTACCTGAAATGTGCCCAACTATGCTTCAAGATATAAGACACTGACGCAACGGCGTCGCGCTACAATGGTTTACAACCTCTACAATTGAATTAATGTGATGTTTGTTGTGATGTTTGTTGCCTAACTTGGCGCGACACACTAAGCGTGTGTCTAGATTTAGGACAACGTTAATTGACCCGGGACAGTTTTCCTGTTTTTAATAGTTTGCTCTACTATGGATAACGCTGGACAAAATTCAGTCACTAAGCCTTCCCGCATACACACGGTGCAAAAGTCTGTGAAGAAGTCAAAATTCATAAATATTACAATAAGAAAGCCTACAAGCAAACTTGGTCACGCTAAGAAGGGCAAGGCAAAGAAAGGAGCTCGACATGAAAATGCGGTAAGGGTGGGTGTGTCTTATGCTGACCTACCGTGCAATATGTCATCTACACCAGTTCCCGTAATGAATTTTGCTTCTTTTGATGGTTCATTATCAGCCAACACACCGAGTACTCCAAATAACTCTTCCCTTGCTATTCTTTGTCTCTCAGAGTTAACAGAGGACTAAAACAAAGCACTCTTTAGACAAAAATCCAACCAGCATAAATAAAAACAAAATGGCTTTAAACGATTTGGAAACAACTGTGATAAACTTACATAATGAAGTGGAACATTTAAAGAAGGTTGCCAACTTAGATAGACTAGAGCATGATTTTGATCTAAATGCAGTTAACCTTTCACTTCAAAGTCTCAATGCAGCGATTTCGGAGCCACTCCCGAATGCTGTATACGAGACAAAGAATTACGACCAGTCACTGTTAGCTGATGCACTTGACGACGTGCCACAGGATAAGACTGCAAATTTGTTCTCCTTGAAATCTGACGATTTGAACATGAAAATAATACACTTTATGAACTCCATGGAGAACACGATGAGAGAGTAAGAGTCTCGAAGAAAAAATTGAGCAAATGTTCTTGAACCAAGTCGCCATGCTAGCAGACATTAGTGTAAATCTTACGCAGAAGTACAAACCGAACAACGACGTGGACATCGTAGTTAACAAAAACGAATTAGAAGCTAAGCTAACTAAAGGAGGCGAAACAAATTTCGTCATTAGTACAATTGTTTCTGCGAAGGGAGAAGTCAATTTACTATCGTCGCATGTTGACAAAGTGAACGGAGTACAAACGGCTAGTTCTGAAGTGGAAGTGGTTACTACAGCAAATGGTAAAGGAAGAGGATATCCTTCACAGAACATTATGGCAGATCGGATGCGACAACATGGAAGAGGTGGAGCAGGGAAATTTAAAGGAAATCACTACCATCACCATAAAACAACAGTTGGCACATCACATGACAGGTTACACTTTTCCGCACAGTTGTCACCACGCCAACATTACCGCATTCCAACATATACCACTAAAGCTGAAAAATCCACGATCGACGAAAATGACAGTAGCCTTCAAAGAAAAATCCTGTTCATCGGAGACTCACATGTGAGACACGTAAAACTCGAACGGAAAACTGGCCATACATCGAAAATCTGGTGTTTCCCAGGTGCCAGAATCGAAACAGGAAGAAAACGTCACAGGAATTATCTTATGCCTGGGTACAAATAACGTGCGTACAGGCTCCCCTGGTGAAATTGCAAGCAGACTTGGTATACCTGTCGACGAAATTACGCATATCGCCCGAAACACACGTATTAGCATCGTAGGCCTGTTCCTTAGTTTGAATAGATTTAGAAGATTCGATCGGGGTCAATTAACGCATCTTGTGAAATGTAACGGTAACTTACAGACTGAATGCAAAACAAGACGACTTGGCTTTAGTTCACTCTGGCATCCGATCTGTGATGATGTAAATCTTCTTGCTTCGGATGGACTACACCTCTCGCACACTGGAAAGGCTGTGCTAGAACGAACTATTGCCACTTACTGGACTAAATTTAGGTACCATGACGGGTTCTTCTCTAGTGAGGAAAACTAGAATGCAGTAACAGACATAATTGTTGTCCCACAGGACGCAGCGGTGTGAACTGTATATCCTGGAATGTTGCCGATAACGTCGAAAGGCCGATTGGTTACATATCCGTTTTTTTTTAAGAAAATGTAGTCAAACAAGCTATCCCTTGTAGACATGGGCAGCCGAGGTTGGTGGCTGACAGCAACCTTTTGGATGGTTATATTCAGCGGGAGGCAAACCAGATATCAGATTGTCTTTTTAATGCTCAAAGTGCAGCTGGTAAACTTACAGATCTTAATATTGTTTTAATTGAGAAATCATTTGACATTGTTGTGATAGTGGAGACATGGTTTATGCTTCAATCACGGATGCTATGATTGTGCAGGGCCACCCTTATTGTATTTTTAGGAGGGACAGAGATAGCCGTGGGGGTGGAGTGGCTGTCCTACTACGCGACAATATTGTCATAGGCCCCGTTATGTCATCGGAGTGTAGTGAATCACTCAGCATACTCCTCCCAGCGCATAAATTAAAGTTAACTTGTTGATATCTGCCTTGCGGCAGAGACAGCGTTCAGGTAAAAAATGTATGTAACTTTCTTAGATCAACTCAGGATAATGGCAACACAAATATAATTTTGGGTGACTTCAATATGTCTTGCATAGACTGGAAGACATACAGTTCGACTGATATACATCAGCAAAGCTTTGAGGACTGTACTCGTGAATTTGGTTTGGTGCAACTGTCAACTGAGCCCACGAGGAATAATAATATTCTTGATCTGGTTCTGGTAGATAATGAAAGATCTGTATGTCATGTACATGCCTGGTCTTAGTGATTAGTGATCATAATATGGTTCTCTTTAATCTAACTGTTGACGACCACCTCAAAACAGATATTCTCCGTAAAAACCGAAAAAAAATAAAGTTCGAAATTTTACGCGATAAACTTAATAAAATAAACTGGAACTCTCATCTTCCTTGCACAAAAAGTGTTGAACACATTTGGAACGTATTCCATACCACTCTCACCAATTTGGTAGAACAATCGAGCAAAATTATCTGTAATAAATCTAACATTGGAAGGAGAATACCAAAGGAAATTAAGAAACTGCTCCGAACAAAAAAGAAACTCTGGAAAAAGTTAAAAGTAGAAAAGAAAGTCGGTTCGTCCAATAAGGAAAACTATTATAGAGTTCAAAATAAACTAAAAATTGCA
Source organism: Lithobius niger (assembly GCA_023313725.1). Classification (NCBI taxonomy): domain Eukaryota; kingdom Metazoa; phylum Arthropoda; class Chilopoda; order Lithobiomorpha; family Lithobiidae; genus Lithobius; species Lithobius niger. The sequence continues at coordinate 5,823 of JAHWFP010073039.1, read as the reverse complement.
TTAAAAAACCGTGAAATAATCAGGGAAAACAAATGATACAAGAAGGAACCATTGGTTCTATTTACCAATATATTAGGCGTAAACCACTTAATGCAACCAAATTGCCATCGCTCCACTTTGAAAATAAATTAATAACTGATGAGGTGGATAAAGCCAATGCATTCAATGTTACATTCTGCAAGAACTTTGTTGAAGACAATAATATTAATGATAATGCACTCGTCTGTAATAGTCTGACTCCTACTAATATGACTTAGTTGGAGCCTGTAACATTTAATTTACAAACTATCAATGATAAATTAAGTAAACTTAAAACAAGTGCAGCAATTTGCCCTGACGGGTTCTCGTCTACTTTTTATAAGACATTTGCATGCGAACTCTCGTACCCTTTATTCATAATACTTAAATTGTCAATTGAAACGGGCAGTGTGGCAAATTAAACAAAAGTAAAACATTAATAAAATCAGCATAGGAAAGTATTAAACTTCTGGTGGAATAAAATCTTAAACAACGAAAATTAATCACTACGATCCAAATTGAAATTAGCAATGGTGAAGTCGACCAATTATTGTTTAGTAGTTTGGTTGGGGTTTAATGCTAGTGGTTGCCTTGTACCCATCTGACATTGTAATTAAAACCCGAATTAAATCAGCATATGCAAATACAAAACAAACGAGAATTTAAATAATTTAAATAAAGAAAATAAAAGAAAAATATAAAAATTTACTCAAGATGAAATGACATGTTATTTCATTATTGTGGTAAGCAGAGAGCTTTATTTGGAGTGCTTGGATTCGAAAACGTCATTATGTGTACCTGAAGCAAGAAGCCCATAAAGATTTCTAATTATATAATAATGTAAAATAAATATTAATGCAGTGAAGTTCGTAATAAGTCACGGAGTTCACTCAGCATCCGATTCAGGGGTGAGTTCTTTGTTAAATATGCACGATGGTAAAACATCATATCTTGTTTATCTACATCACACGGCTTGTCCTGCTTTTTCTTAAAGGTGGCGTTGTTGGTTGCAACAAACGTGGGAGACCTTACGTCAAAATGACGTCGATCTGCATCGAATATGACCGTAGTACGTTGCTCCTCCTGAACTATCTAGATCAGCAACTGCACATCTGTGTACATGTGCATATTGTGAAATCCTGGTTGAAGGCTCGTGGTTGAACATCGATGTTTTAGTATTAAATACAGTAGACAGCTATGTTTTTGTCATCACCTCTAACACTTAAGTTGATGGCAGTAAATCATAATAAGTTGAAAGAAACTGCGTCCATACAAAAGAAAATGCTTTGTAAAGTTAGTCTCACCTATTTCGTATTTGCGAACAAGGTAAGTCAATCTAATTCACTGACATTCTCCTTCTCCCGGAATTTTTTCCCCTGGATTCCCCCACTCTCCTGCAAAAAAAAGAGGAACTAACAAACATCATTGGCTTGCTTGGGCGTTTATTCCGGACATTGAGTTTTCAAAAAAATTTTTTACATAAAAATACAAATAACGAAAAATGTTCATTTAAGATTATGTTGTATTTTAATGGACGTTTATTTCATGTAGTATTTATGGCATTTTAACAACTGCCAAACAACAGGAAAATTAAGTCAAGGACTATACAAACATGTAGCGAAAATACTGTGTTATGTAGTTCACCTCTTCATACTCCCTCTCAACAGCATGCAGACACCCAAGAATGGGCAGGGGCAAGTTTTAGTAATTATCTTGGGGCGTTTTTGCTCTCTATTTTTACCCTTTTCTGCTGCTGTTTTAGCTTTTCTTATCCCTTTAATTTCCTCTTCCACGTCGCTAGGCATATTTCAGGCCTTACGTCATTTCTCAGGCACCGCCCATCAGCAAATGTCGGCACAAAGAACCATTTAAACAAGTCCTTTTCCAAAAAGTGCAGAACAATGCCCCTTCCACTCCCCTGCACACCGCTGTGCTCCTCCCCATCATAACAAATGGTAACATACTTGCTCAACCTTCCATCCATGTGTTACGTAATTTGTGACCACTCCTTTTTTTTCAAACACGAATACGCATAAAAATGGTAAAATGTTAGATGTTAAGTAATGATATAAATTTATGAAGGAGTAATAAATGGTAATTCAAAGTATATAACATATGTGAACTTAGCTGTAATCAAAAAGGTCATCTGCACAAACGAAATTTTATCATGGTATGTGACGAGCATTATTTCTTGTGTTTTAACTCAATTCGGTAAAATATATTGTGTTGGCCACGCACGACTAATAAGTATTGATATTTTAAATCGCTCGTTCTAACATAACTATTTTAAATTAAAAGATCCAATCTAATCCAAAAATTGCGTCTTGCAAATTGAAGCGACATCACATCAAAATCTCGATGTTGGTTGTCTATGGCAGAGGAGCATTGTTCAATCGCAAGAACAGTATTGCGTGTCCAAACACGCATTTGCTTCACATCGTGGGTTTGATGAAGAACCAAAGAGACCCTAGTCTCGACTTAATTGCTTTCATCACTCCCATCTTGCATTCAACACAAAGCCTAAGATACAACGTTGAATCTAGTTTGAAACCAACATCATAATGCGAGTACCGAATACCTTGTGAAGTGGCTCTTTCCATTTGACCAAAAGAACGTAGAGCAGCTATCTTTTTAAAGAGCTTTTGGGAATGAAGGTATGGTACTTCCAACTAGTTAATATCATTTAACAACTCTTTGTTGCAGGTTTTTAACACTGGCGATAGCCAGTGTTAGTAAGGGTCGACCTAGCATCTCTGTGTTAAACTTTCAACTTAGAGAGCTTATAACTCCGTCAAAATTAAAAAAATTTTAAACCAAATTTGGAATCTAACCTTGACTAGTCAAGGCCTGTATACAGTCCACAAATTATGAAATTCACTCCAGCCAAACCCGAGATACAGAGAGGGGCCAAATAGACAACTTCTTGTTCTTGGTCTTGTTCTGGGGATGTACCTTTCGTCTGTCCTCTCTACAGGTCAAACTATTTGTCCTGTAAAGCTGGTTCTTAGCTCATTTTACAGGTATTGCTCCGTAGATGTGCCCTTTCCATAAGGTCTTTTCTAATTGGTCAAGTGGTTCAGGGGTTACGAAGCTCTAAACGACCAGATTGATTGGTTTACATTATTTTAAACATTGTTGTTATGCGACAATGCCATTTAGCAAACGCCAGCTGCATAACATAGACAGAAGATTAAAGGATTTGTTTCTATTGTTAACACTAGCGATAGCCAGGTTAGTAAGGGCCATAGCTATTTACCGAGCTTAAAGGCGGTGCAACAAAACAAACAACAAATTAATTATAAAGGTGTCACACATAACCCACCCCTCATCTACCACCACACCTATTTATTATACAATTCTCAAAGTAACACGGATTAATAAACAAAAACGTATCGTTAAAAGTTAAAAGTAAGGGTCTAAAAGTCAAAACCTGTAAGGAACACGGACAAGTTTTGACTGTAAGGGTCTAGGTGTCAAATTTGGCCAGTAAGACGCTACTAAGCATTATACCCTTACTACCCGGTGATCATGTTAATGACTTAGTAAGGAAAATTGGAAATTAGCCAACAGCGAAAATCATACACTAGAAAATAATGTAGTTCAATTAGCCACCTTTATACACTTACGTTTCATCGAAGTGGCATGATCTGGATTCGAACCGGCTACCTAGTTCGCCCCCAGATCACTTGCATAGCACCTTAATCTATCCGTTGCACTCCGATGAAACGTAAGTGCATAAAGGTGGCTTACTAAACTACGTTCTTTCTAGTGTATGATTTTCGCTGTTGGATAATTTCCAATTTTCCTTAATATTATTTCCAGCGATATATGTCTATTTATTAATGACTTACTAACTCGGACAGAATGGGTGTACACTCTTACGCTTATAGCAGCTTGTCTCGCTTGGAATCGCTGCAATGTTACCAAACTAGAAAAAAATGTCAACCTAAAGCAAAGTAGGAAACCCACACCCCCACTATCATTGGATCATCACGTGGGTCTTTGTAGGACGAAATCGGATAGCTGTTCCTCAAAAACCGGGTAGTAAGGGTCTAATGCTTAGCAGCGTCTTACTAGCCAAATTTGACACCTAGACCCTTACAGTCAAAATTTGTCCGTGTTCCTTACATGTTTTGACTTTTAGACCCTTACTTTTAACTTTTAACGATACGTTTTTGTTTATTAATTACGTTACTGCTTGCATCTACATACAAAATTAAGTGTTGTTTGAAGTTCATTTAATGAAGAAGTTGTAAACTAGACACTTATTAAAGGTGTGTTCTGGTTCAGACAACCAGAACACATAAGTTGTAAAATAAGTTATCTGTTATTTCCTTCTAACTTTTGAAACCGATGCAATTTTTTTGTTTAGTAAATTGTATTGTATTCTGTATCATTGCACAATTGAAAAATAAACTTCTTTGAGTGTTAGTTTTTATTATTATCGCTGTAACAAATATTTTGGAGAATAACTTTTTCAGTTCTACGTAAAATAATAACATTTACTTATTGTTGATACCAAATCATGTACAAACTAGTTTGAAAAGATGAACATAGTTGATCTTATAGGGATGGGTCCGTTTCATTTTTTAAACTTCGGTTCTGGTTTCTGTTTTACATGTCCACAAATCGCGGTTCTGGTTTCGGTATCGGTTTTTGCAATCCTTTCCTACACCACCAGATTTTTCAGGTTTATTTTTTGTAACAGCTTTCAACTCGCTCCTGCTTTCACTTCCAGAAGCATTATTGACCATGGGCCTGGCTGTGTACCATTGCTTTGTTGTCATTTGTACAAAGAAAACGATCTTTTGATTACTCCAACACCGAACAGAAAAAAAAAACGACACAAAATCCGAATCGGTTTAAGTTGTCAGTAAAAACCGAAAATTCTGTTTCAGTTTCGTTTACTGACCCATCCCTATAATCTTGGTACTGTCATAGAAACTCGTTATAAAAGCATATTCTTACATATTGAAGACATATTTTCTAGGACACAAATTATGCTACAGAAGCTTTCAATGTTTTCGATGTTTCCACTGTGCAAGGAACATGTGTTACTGTTACCCCAAGTAAGTGTCCTTTAGTAAGCCATACAATGTTTTGATGCATTGACGGTTAATAACAGCATTGACGTGTGCAAGGTGTGCTAATTGCAAAATTAACAGCTTTCTTTGTTTGCACAATTTGACCTATTTTTTCCTAATCACTCTAACTAAGAAAACGTAGTAAATAAAATTATGCAACCCGCTGCAGCAAATAGTGGTTAGCGAAGAGTTGTCCTTTTTTTTGTATTTCATATTAAACACATTGTACTGGAACCATAATTAGTAAAGTACTGTTACCTGATAAAAGAGGATTTCGTCTCAAACATGGGAGTCAACCTGCTTTTAAAACCGGGTATGTGATGCAGGGATGGTTGAATTATTTTAAATGTAATTAATTAAAATACCAATTACTTTAATCCTAATCCCGTTCAATTAGAATTATTATTACTTTAATCCTGTTCCCGTTCAACTAAAGCGTGAATCGCAAGAAGTGAAAAACGTCATTGCGTGCATAGTATGGCTATTGAGGAAATGTCGACTGACGTGAGTGTGCAGGGCCTACTCAGACGACTCGGTGTTAGTCAGAATGACGTGCTTTCAAAAATACATGTGAAGGTGTGCAGTGCCTTGCAGTACACTCAGTGGAGGAGGTCTCAAGTACCATACCATCTAGCATAGAAGTAGTGGTACGTCAAGGGGAGAGTGGCTCAGAGATTACTTAATTCGCAAAATTTCAATGACAAGTGCTTTCAATAACATC
>JAHWFP010073032.1:0-12136 GCA_023313725.1 Lithobius niger | reverse complement strand
CTTTTAAAGCACAGCCACACACGCCACACTAATTCACAACAATAGCCCTTCCACTCTTTTCTCAATAATGCAGTTTCGTTCACAGTGTTAAAGTAAAAACTGAAACAATTTGAGTTTATATGAGTTTTGTTTTTATATGTGTTGAGTAGTTGCACTTTGGATTACTATTCATTTAAAATGTTTTATTTTGATTCACATAGTTGCAATCCAGGTTTGAACTTATTGCACTTTTTGAACTTTTCATGCTCTTTTTGCACTTTTCTTGCACTTAATAATTTTCGCACACATTTTCGAACACACTCTAATTTTTAGTGGCAAATTTTTCTGTAACACCTCCAGAGTTCTTTTGCCTCAATTATTTTTATAGTTTTCCTGTCCTTCTATTCGTTTTTCATTCACCAAATTTGCTGTGATGATTTTTTAGGTTCTTATGTTCGTGTTCCACTGGTGTCCTGAATGTTCACCACCTTCTAATCACATATATTCACCATTGTTCAGCAGCGTTTCACCAACAGCAACCCAAGGCAGCCATTATCCATCGTGACTTTCCCATTATCCCAGCCCATTATCCAAATGCTGTCACAAAATTTAGATTGCATTCTTTCCCTAGCGGAACTATAACACTTCCATTGTCTTAAAATGCAACCAGTGATTGTTCATTCATGCAATAGCCGACTTGGTTTTTTTAAACCAGCCCATCAATGATCTCTATCATTCAAAAAACATCGTGATTTTTACTTTGAAAGTTCTTCAACATTCTCAAAAACTTACAAAACACGCACAAATTTCAAAGTTCATGGAAGAAACTCAGTCTTTCTTCGCGAATTTTCGACAGTCCTCGCACTGATGGATGTAAACACAGTCGACTGCCTTCATCAGGCTCTCCTTTACGTGCTACCTCGTTCTTACCACTTTCATGCGATTCAAATTCGGCAGTTTCACGTTGCCTCTGGTATCCAATCCTGCAATACAGTTCCTATTGAAAGGTGAATTGCGCGAGAGCTTGAGACGAAAGTGGCAAGCAAATACCAGAGGCAACGTGAAACCGCCAAATTTGAATCGCACGAAAGTGGTAAGAACGAGGTAGCACGTGAAGGAGAGCCAGATGAAAACAGTCGACTGTGTTTACATCCACCAGTGTTAGGACAGTCGAAAATTCGCGAAGAAAGACTGAGTTTCTTCCTTAAACTTTGAAATTTATGCGTGTTTTGTAAATTTCTGATATCTCTATCATGCTGCCAAATTTGGTTAAGATTGGTCAAGCCATCTAGGGGGAGTTCGATCACATCGAAATGCCGTTTTCTGGTAATAATGGAGCTCTGCTCCAATTAACAACGAAATGAATTTTATCGGTATCCCAATGGCATATGCCAGCCCCCTTGACACTTTACAACAGCAATAAGAAATTAAATCGTGAAAAATCATATTTAACCACTAACCAACTTTCGCCAAATAAGTAATATTTGCACTTACCTGGTGCTTGAACACTACAACTGAGGTTTGTGTGAAATTTCAGACAGGGTTCGTACAAGATTGCACTCAAAAAATTCAAGCACTTTCACAGACTTTTTCCATAATCGGCATAATTTTTCAAGGGACTTTTCTAAGACAATCTTTTCTTCAAGGATCTTTATTAATCAACAAATTTGCTAAGTAATGCTGTTCAATTTTAAAAAGGGTCTAGTTTTACTGGGGAAGGGCCACAATATCTCACCAAACACTCAAATATTCAAGTTTTAATCAACCGCAGAAAGAAAAAAGCTGGAGGAAAAGAAATTGTTTTGTGGGTGTTGTTATAGGTGGAGTAGCCAATATGAAGAAACAGTTAATAGCTGGTAGCATTAAAATGTTCTTAATGCCTGGTGTGTCTTGTGGCGTATACAAAGTGGGCGTTTCACACAGTGGACCATATACATAGTGGAGAGTATACACAATAGAAAGTTTACACTGTTCTTAATAATACACAGTGGAACTTGTGCACAATCTGGTGCATTGTGACACCAAAACATTGTAGTTTGGTGCAATAGGTGTGAATACAGAAACAAAGCGGACAGTGGGAAGGTACACAGTAACACGTGCACTCTGGAAATCTACTCAGTCGAATGTCCATACGCAGTGGAATGGACAATGGAAAGATGCATGAAAATGTTTGCAGTGGACTTAGACATTCAGTAAAACTGTGTACAAAATGGAACTGCTGTGTGGGTTAATCTCGTTTCACACCTGTTTAAAGAAAGAATGAAGCTTTATACAAGCTGTTCAGTAAAACTGCACAAAATGGAACTGTTGTGTGGGTTAATCCCGTAGTTTCAGAATTTAAGTTCTTAATTTTGAAAGGTTCACTTATGTGCTTTTGTTTCAGGGTTTGTAGCTCGACCCATCTCTTACTGGACAAATCAGCCAAAACTAAAGGGGACAGAAAGAAATAAAATTTTAACTTATAAAATTAGTTTTTTTTACAATCCTAAAATACTTGCCTTTAGTATTACCAGGCCCCTGTACCTGCTGAACCTAATTTTGGTTCATTCAAAGTGATTGTGAGGATCAAAGATGGCGAAACATGATGGGAAAGTAGCATGGATGGCGCCATCTGGTTGGAAACCAGACAAAGTTTAAAACTTGTCATTGTAAATTATGGGTAATTTTGGGGCATTTTAGTACTAAATAAAGCGGTTCAAAGTGGCACTATCACCGACAGGAAGTCTGAAAAATCTGGCAACATTTACTGCTGTCTAGTACTATCTAGCAATTGCTTGCATCAATCAAAGGAATGCACAATGCCATTCCTGTTAAGGACACAAGTAAGCCACGAGCCTCCTTAATTATTGAGAGAAAATTTGGTCCGTCATCATGCACCAGGGAGCAATCAGTAAATGTTAATAATATCACTGTCGCTACATGGCGCCACAGTATTTGCGTATGGTTTCCATATCGTGACAGTGCCACTTTAAGCTAGAACTAAAGGCAAGTATTTCAGGACAGTAAAAGCTAATTTTACAAGTTCAAATTCCGATTTTTTTTTTCGTTTCCTTGGTATAGGTTACGGTAGGTCAGTTCTTTTGCCAGGGTAAGAGTTTTTCGTCAGGTCCATTGCCCCCCCCCCCCTTCCCCCAGATTAATTTCAATAGCCTAGTAAACAATTAATGAAAACTCATGAAGCCCACAAGATTTAAAAAAAAACTAATCTCAACAACATTTTACGACAAACATTCAGGTTATTCAAAACAAGTTGCAAGTTTGTCATCCTGCTCAAAGCTAGGGCATTATTTTAAAATTAGAACAAAAAATTAAATTCAAGGAATTCAAGGCCTGGAATTTTTCCTCAAGCACTTTTCAGGACTTCAAGCACCTTGTGCGAACCTTATTCAGAGAACACAGAAAAATTCATAAAACTATATCGTAAATCAACAAGTGAACGCCTATGTCCATATCTTAATATTTCACAGTTTGAATTATAGACTCGTGAACATCCCTCCCCCTTTCCCATTTGTTTTTTAAGCCTTAATGGTGTAAATGCCCAAGGAGCATTAACTCAGTGACTTATGGTAACTACAACTCGGCTATCACTGTACTGAAATCTGGAAAATGTGGGTAATATTCTTCAAAAAAACTTTAACCGGAAAAAATATTGTGCATTTTTTTGAGTACGTACTCCATGAGAAAAAAATCATTAATAAGAAAACACTTATTTACCACAAGGAAAGGTGGGCTTCCATGACATCCTAAACTTCGTTTCTTCATTAGAGTTTCCTCCCGTTTTTTTGACCGCAACTGCAATGCCTACGAAATGCAAAAAAAGTGTTATGCAAAAATAACCTTGCAGTCTGTAAACCCAACGTCATAAAGTAAGCACTAAATTAACATTAAAAGTCAGCCCCTTTACTGAATACCAGCGGTGCCCCCAAATGTTCCAATAAACGCATGTTGCAGCAATGCTTTTAAGTGCAGTGTTTACCATTGACTTAAAGTCTCGTTTTTCCCCCGCCCCATCCCCTGTCCCACAAGGAATATACATAGAATATTCAGGTTGTAATAGAGGAATATTTGTATCCACCTTCAGGAAGTTAAGTCTTTGCACATAAAAGTGACTTGTTCCCCTTTCCCATAACCGATGCTGGAAAGCCAACTATGCAGGGAAAAAGGGTGCCGCGTTCACCAAGATTATGCAGCCAATACGGGGGTATGATGTTCGCATCCGCCATTGATGCAGACCTAGAATCACCATACATGTCATAAATTTGCATGATACGTGCATTATAGGTGCGACATGATGATGCCAGCAGTGCAATTGCTTGGTCTTTACTCTCATCATCTTGAACGCTACTAAGGAAGTGATAAAACAGAAAACAAAAGAATAGAATAGAATAGAATAGAAAACCCGACGGTGCAAGCTGAAAGCCAAGAAGCACCCACCCCCCCTTCCCCCCACCCCAACCACCAAAAACAGACCAACCAGGGGCCAACCACCAAAAAAGCCTAAGCAAGAAAGTGGTCCAGCCGATTTTTAAAGGAATCAAGTGAAGGGGAAAGAACAACCGAGACGGGCAGAGCATTCCATGCCTCGACCACACGTTCAGAAAAAAACCTGTGACGCACGTTGCCGGAGGAAATACTTCCACAGAGTTTGAGGGGGTGCCCCCTGGTCATGGTATGAGAAAGACAGAAAAAGTCAGCAGCCTGAACGTCAATAAGGTGGTTTAAGATTTGGTACGTGAGGATAAGATCTCCACGGAGGAATCTGGTTTTGACAGGGGTCAGGTTCAGTTTGCGAAGACGTTCTTCGTAAGAGAAGTGTTTTAGGGGAAGGCACCATTTTGTGAGGCGGCGCTGACAAGTTTCAAGACGGGCGAAGAAGGAGGCATAACAGGGGCGGCCAATCTGAGAACAGAATTCGAGTGTAGGGCGAAGGAAGGTTTTGTACAGGAGAGCAAACAGCTTTGGTGAGACAGCAGAGAAAGTTTTAAGAATATAGTGGGCTTTTTTAAAGACTTTGCCGATGGTATAGTTAGTATTAACATGAAATTTAAGAGACGAATCAACCAAAATGCCCAAGTCCCTATGGAACGTATTAGTAGGGATAGTAGAGTTACCAAGGCGGTAGCTGTAGTGTGGGTTGTTATGCCCAAAATGCAGCACCACGCATTTGGGAGGATTAAGGGCAAGACAGTTTTTGGTCGACCAGATGGCAACAGCGTCGATGTCTTGCTGAAGATCTTGATGAAGATAAGCGGGAGAAAGAATTTTCAGGTCGTCCGCATTGCTAAAGGAGTGGATGACAGAATGGAGGTCATTCAGGAAAAGATTGAAAAGAAGGGGGCCCAGAACAGACCCCTGGGGGACCCCAGAGGTAACAGGGACCCATTCACTAGAGGAACCCCTGAGACTAACACGTTGTCGTCTCTGAGAAAGATAAGAGTTGATCCAGGCGATGTGTGATTTAGGAAAATTCAAATATGACAGTTTGTTAAGGAGGAGGGAGTGAGAAACAGAATCAAAGGCTTTGCGGAAGTCGAAGAATACAAGATCACATTGCATCCCTTTGTCCAGGAAGGTGGTAAGGTGGTTGTAAGTTTCAAGAAGGTTAGATTGACAAGAACGGCCTGGGAGGAAACCGTGTTGGAATTTAAAGTCGATATTGAGATGTTGACAAATGCTCATAACGGATTTATGGAAAAACCTTTCAAGGATTTTAGAAGCGACAGAAAGTAGACTAATCGGCCGGTAATTATTAACATCATGGAGGGACCCACCCTTATGAACAGGGGTGATATTAGCATCTTTCCAACGAGTAGGAAAAGTGCAGGAAGAAAAGGAACTTTGATAGATCAAAAAGAAGGAGGTAGCAAGAGATTTTGCACAGGATTTGAGAAAGAGAGGGGAAATGCCATCAGGGCCACAGGAAGAATCCTCCCTTAAAGCAAGGAAAGCATGCTCCACGTCCGAGCACAGGAAAGGAGTAGTAATGAAGCCAGCATCCATTGGAGGGCTGGGAAGATGTGGCAGATAAGAAGAGGCAAAATGCGAACCAAATTCCGCCGCAATATGAAGGTCATCGAGCAAGATAGGACCGCTATTACTCATCAGACAGGTAGTAGGAGCAGTCTTTCTATTGCGATTAACATAGGCAAAAAGTGACTTAGGGTCCGATTTAGCTTTGAGAATAATGGATTCCTCATAAACACGACGGGCAGAGCGAAGACCAGAAACGGCAGCACTCCGGGCAGCTTTGAACAGGGCCATATTTGAGGGGGAGGGAAAGTCACGAAGACGATTATATGCACGTTTTTTATGCCTAATCAGGGACCTGATGTTGTGGTCCAGCCAAGGTGGGGCACTCTTGGTGGATGGGGTAAACACAGGAATGAAATTCTTAATAACATCAAGAATGAAATCTTCGACAATTTCAAGTTGGGAGTCCACGTCCCACCCCCTGAGCTCAGCAGGCCAGTCAATACAGGCAAAAATGTCATTGATTAACATGAAGTCGGCTTTTCTATAATTGGGACGGGGACCACCAGGAAGATTAATGTGAAAGACAATTTGGAGATTATAACAAAGAACATCGTGGTCACTGAGCCCAAAGGGGGGGTAGTGAATAATGGGAGAAACAGTAAGGTCAGCATTGGTAATGACAAGATCAAGTAAGCTAGAGTTTTGTCCTGTTCTATGTCTGGTAGGCTTCACAACATGTTGGAGGAGGCCGTGGTCTTGTAAAAAATCCAGGAATTCAAAAGCGGCACTATTTTCCGATTGGGAAGTAAGGAGCGTGGTCCAATTTATGGTAGGGAAATTGTAGTCACCAGTGAGGATCATTTGGCAGCCCTTGGACAGCTTGATGAAATGGTTGAGAGACGAAAGGAGAGCAGGCCAGCTGACTTGAAAGGTGATTTTTGGGACTCGATAGCAGCAGCCCACATGCAGATGACAATCCTTAGCAACATTCAACCGGCACTGAATAAATTCCCACTCTCCATGAGGGTCAGAAGAGGAACCAAGGAGAGTCGAGGGGATGCAAGATTTAACATAAATGGCGGCACCACCATGATGATTGGTATCTCTGTCGCAACGATACAGAATGTAACCGGAAGCCCAAGGGTGCAGTTGTCCACTCTGCTGGAAAGGTGCGTCTCAGTGACGCAGATCACATCCGGATTTTCCGTGTTGACATGCAGTTTGAGTTCATCAAGCTTGCTGAGCAGCCCCTGAGCGTTAAAGTTTGAGAGCTTTAGAGAGTAAAAAGTTTTGTTGGAAATCTTATGTGGCAAACAACCCTTTGGGGAAACATGTTTACTCTTGAATTTAGAGCATATTAGGATCAGCCTCCAGATCATCTTGTGTTAAGTTGTTGAGAAGTTCTTCTGATCCAGAGAGGTGCAGAGAATTCCCATCCTCGTCGCCTTCTGTCAGATCACTCCAATCCCTTGTGATGCTGGTGTTTCCTTTTCTGTTAGCTTCAGTTCCATTTTTTTTTCGGGTGGTGATATTGTTTACCGAAGTCCCAGATGGATGATTGAGAAGATTTGGCTTAAAAAATTGGTCTATAGTTTGTTGCCCAGTTGTTGGTTCCTTAAGGGAATGATGTGCACCGGTGGAGGGTCCAGCCTGATTGGCAGTAGTGGGGCCTTTGGTTTGTTTACGTCTACGTCCAGTGAAATGGGAAACACGAGCACCAGGTGGCCAGGCATCAGAACTAATGATAATATCGGCAAAGTTACTATCAACAGTGACACAAAACGATTTATACGTTGGGTATGACGTACGCAGTGGATAACAACCCACCGTAAGCCCAAAGGTGGTTTTGATAAGGCTTTGGATGTGCTCAACTTTCGTACTGACGTGGAGCAATAAAAGCTTATAAAAGCTTATAAAAGCAATATAATAACTGATTTTGTCATTGTCGGCCATGTTTGTGCTTAGTAAGCTTCAAATAACGTCGATTTTAATCTTAGCAAGAAAATGGAAAAAGCAGAGGAAGCAGAGACCAAGCAAACTCAGAGCTCAGCCAGCAAGCAGCCGACTTTTAAAACATCCCTATAGTGAAAACCAGTTGCAAGTGTTTAATGTACACAATCTAGCATCACAACCAATGACGCTTTTGTTGTGTTCAGTGGTTTAAGAAGAAAATATAAGAACCTGATTGCGTCTTTCCTGCCGGCGAAGTTCACGTTTTTGTCTTTTGGTTGCCACCTTGACGGGTACACGACCTGAAAATGGAGGAAAGGAAAAAATAAATACAGGAAAAATGATTGAAAGTAGGGATGGGTAGGTAAGCGAAACCAAATTTTCGGTTTTTACTGAAAACCGAAACCGATTCGGATTTTGTGTCGGTTTTTTGTACGGTGTTCGAAAAATCAAAAATTGATCATTTTCCTAATTTTTTTTAATAATTATCATTTTGTACGTATAAATGACAGCCATTAAAAAGAAAATAGAGGAAAATGGTGCCACAGCTAGGTCCATGGTCTATGACGCTGCTGAAAGTGTAAGCAGGAGTGAGGTAGAAGCTGGTAATACTAATGTTACAAGAAACCTAACTAGAAATACCTGGTTTGGGTGGATGGTGGCAAAAACCCATACCGAAACCGAAACCACGGTTTTGTGTGTCATGAAAACCGATACCGAAGTCAAAAAAATTAAACCGACCCATCCCTAATTGAAAGTTAATTTTATTTATTTATTTACATTTATTTAGATAAAGAAATCCCTACTACAGTTTCTAATTGTTTGTGTACTAAACGGTTCCTTCTATGGGGCCATCGTCCTTGGAGTTCCCTCCCCCTATTATGTCTCCTCCAAGCCCTTTACTTTTTTTTCCCTTGCCCCACTGAGTGCTTCTCACTACATTGTTGTGTTTGCTTTTTGCCCTTGTGTTTAACCCCTTACCTGGCATTTAATTTTTATATCTGGAGTCTATCTCCACAAAAGTAGTGCTAACCTGGACGGGACTCGAGCTGGCAACTTGAAGGAGCTCTTTTAACTTCAGGCCACGGCCGTCTCTCAGAGTCGGCTTGTTAAGGGAACCTAGTATTGTTGTAGTGTATCTACATTGTTGGCCACCTTGTGCATACTTCGGACTCTTGTTTTCAATACTTAAACTTTGGTCTTGTCTCTGGACAAGTTGAGCTCGTCCAAGGCAGGTAAGGGGTTAATAATACGCACTCTTTTCTTTTCTCAAGCTTTTGTTTCTACAATATTGTGATTTTCTTTTGTCTGTGTTCTGTTGGTAAAAGTCGTGGAGCAGAAAACAACTGTTAATGGGAGTAGGCAGTGCCTATTAGTCCTTATTATTTTGGCAGTGTCTCAGGTCCCGGTGACAGGATTCAGGTTCTAAATTTCCCAGTCCCGATGCACACATTTGATTGGTTGATGACAGAATTGGAGGTATTGGCTGAAATTTAAAGATTGTGATGTCCTAAGAAGAACCGGTATCACAACCCCAAATACTCTAGTCCCGGTGCCGGGACTCAAGTCCCAAATACTAGAGTCCCGGCAGCAAAAAAAAAAAACTTACAGTAATAATTATTAAAAGTGCAACTGGATCCATTCTCACAAATGCTCTAGTCCCAGTGCCAGGACCCAGATCCCAAATGCTACAGTCCCAGTAGTAAAAAATAGTTGAAGGTGCTAATTATCACCATTAGCACCATCAGCTATTTTGTATTGCCGGAACTGTAGCATTTGGGACTGAGTCCCAGCACTGTGACTAGGGCATTTGAAGAATGAATCCAGTTGCACTTTTAATAACTACTACTGTAAGTTTTTAATTTTTTTTTTAATCCCGGGATTTGTATTTGGGACTCGAGTCCTGGCACCGGGACTGAGTATTTTGGGTTGTGATACCGGTTCTTATGACATCACAATCTTAAAATTTAAGCCACATCCCCAATTCTGTTATCAACCACTCAAATGTGGGCACCGGGACTGGAGAATTTAGAACATGAATCCCGTCACCAGGACCTGAGACATTGCCTTTATTTTGTCTTTGGCATGGCTTTTACGAATCCCCGGTCCTCATTCAATGAATGGTAACTGTGTTTGTGATAAGTAACAACTCTTTGAGGTTCTTCCAAAACGACCCACATGTGTTTGAATAATACACATGCTTTTGAAGACAGTTCAGTACTTTCAATGCACAGAAAACTCAACAGAACGTTCCGAAAGTGTTTGATGAGGGAAACGACGTCGCCTTTCAACGCGCTGATGGCTCCATCCACAGTCAGTCGATAAACTGGGTGCCTCGCGCATGCTCACAATTCCGTAAAAATCTAACATCTTTGCAAGATGCTGAGAGGGTTCGATCCCACAATCCCTAAGTCTGCCCTCAGTCGCATTCAATATGATGTCACTTCCGTTGAACGAACATGTTTTGAACGAAAGATGAAAAAATGTAAGTTTTCATATAGGAACATCCGCTACGTAATAACTGTGTTCAAGCTAGGGGTGTGCGGTTTTAATATTTTGGGTTCGATTCGATTTCGATCGATTTTGGGGAAGAACATCTCGATTCCGATTATTATTCGATTTCGAAATTCAATTTTTTTCTTTTTCGATTTTAAAATATTATTTTTTTCAATTTTTATCAATAAGGGCTAGCCTTTGAAAAAGATATTAATTTTAAGTAATTACATTCCTGTAAACTAATGTTACTCCAATACATTGAACTTTGAATTATGTCTTCATTTAATGTGCAAAACTACATTTTGGTTTTAACACAAAGTTAGAAAGTAAGCTTCCACCTTCCCCCACTCCTCCTTTTGAGTAGCACCATCCTTAGATTTTATTTAGTCAAATTAACTTCATATATTGTGTAAGTTTGGCAAATTATTGCCCCTTAGTTGATTGCTAAACTTACACTGGCATGTTGTAAGGCAATGACTACACTATTTTAGCAATGATTAACATGGTACCATGCACAGTTGCCATATAAAACGAAGTCATTACACATTTTTGACTAAAGTTAATGCTTTACTTGATTCAAATTTGTTTGTTAAACTTTATTCAGTGTATTTACTTAAAAATTTTCATAAAATCGAAAATAATTCATTTCGTTACTCGATTGTGATCTCGTTACTCGGTGGGAATCTCGTTAATCGAATTTTTCGATTTTGATTCTGACGGATTCGATTCGATTTCGACAGCAAAATAAAATCGAAATCGAATCGAAAGTTGCGATTTTCGCACAGTCCTAGTTCAAGCAAGGATTAAAGCAGTTCAATGGACTCGTAACTCTCGTTTTGCCTTCCGACTGCTGTATTATAGCTCTATCGAGCGTTCTATGTTTTTGCAGTACCAAACTGTGCGCAGCAGCGGACTTTTTTTTTTTTGCACATGTGTGGCGTTTTGGAAGAAGCTGTTTATATTTGTGTACAATGTTTATGAAGTGTGAAGATTAATTATGGCCGTGTTAGAACATTATGCATCTGAATAATTTGTATTCCGAAGGCCCAGCACTTGAGATAGGCCAACTCGAACTACATTGGCCAATGGCCATGTATCTTGTTCGTCAAACCATGCTCCTGGTCAAACCTTGGACGGTCAAACCTAAATGTTTTTCAACGGGCCAGTGATGGATTCCGCCATGAAAAATCGTGCCTTACCAATTCGTTAGACTCCAATGACACTTGGACTCGGTTGGTTGACAGTGGGGTCCCATGCGACGTGATCTTTCTGGACTTGGCCAGGGCTTTCGATACCGTCCACACAGTGTTTTGTTTACTAAGCTCAAAACTTTCGGCATCTGTGGCAGGCTTCTGGACTGGATCAAGTGCTTCCTGACTGACAGGATACATAGTGTTCGTCTGTCAAATGGCTCATTTCCTCCATGATCGCTTAATTTCACAAAGAAGACACTCTCACAGTCTTGCTAATTTTTAACAGAACCCCTACTGTCTTCATCAGGCCTTCCAAAATTCAATTCAGGTATCTGGTTACATCCTTGCTTGTTGTCAGTTGCTTGGATTTGAATTTGGCAGTTATCACAGCCTCCAGTATTTGCAAGGCATGGTTGACATTGTAGCCTCCCATACTTGCAAGACATAGGGCCAATCTGGCCTCTGTTGATCCTCCACTTGTGCGCCAACCCCTCTCCCAAGTCTTTTCCTACTAAGTGTCCCACGTTGGGGTGTGATGGACCCTG
>JAHWFP010073031.1:0-14145 GCA_023313725.1 Lithobius niger | reverse complement strand
ACTTTTTTTGTAGCAATTGGACCCCCTCCCCCCGCACCCGTTTGTATGACCAGTGTAACACTTGGCATGACCTTCACCCTGCAGATACGTACTATTCCTCCCCCCCCCCCCACCAATTGTATAGTTTATTTCGGTAAGATGTACTTAGTACCATACCTAGGTTCGTAATGATTAGTTATTTTGAAAACTAAAAAAAATGTAATGAAAATGAAATGTAATGAAAAAATGTAATTCTTAACCAGAAGTTAGAAAAATAGTTTAGAATTTAGCTCATAATTTAGAAAACATTTCCGAAAAATAATTTTCCGGGATTAGTGAGTTACGTAACACTTCCGTCATAATACTCCCCCTCCCCAACAGATGGTAACACATTTGCTGAACGCCTCTTCCCCCCCCCCCCCCCCCCAAATCCCATCCAGGCGTAATTTGTGAACGCTCCCTAGGATGAAATACCGGGTGGTCCATAAAAAAACGCAACAGCAAAAATTTTTTTAAGTCCAAACTTTTTTCTAGCACCCTCCAGAACTGTAAAGTGACTTTCAAAACTACCCATTCTATAAGACATCATCTGACCCTTTACGGTTTCGGAGGGTGCTAACAAAAAGTTTGGACTTAAAATAATTTTGCTGTTACGTTTTTTTTGGACCACCCTGTATTTAACAATGATGTTTAGTCACCAACTTTTATATCATCCGGTAAAGTGTCAAATATCATTGTATTCGGGGGGGGGGGGGGGGGATAAAAAATTGTTACGATTTTTTCTTCCCTCATAACTAAAGATTATGAGGCCGATACCTTCCAAATTAAGTCTCTTCACGAAAGGAAACAGTAATTGTTTATCTAAAGATTTATAATTAAAACATTAATCGACACCGTTATTTAACGTAATGCTAAAATTTTGTATTATGCATTGAAAACCCCCCCCCCCCCCACCTTGGACACAATCCATAACATTTACGTAGGCCATATAATTTCAGTACCTAGCAGTCTGCCGATACACCGTAATTATTATTCTCATAAACGCTGAAAATTTTGCCGTTAAAAGTCGTTAAATTCTTAAACCAGCTCGACGTGGTTATGCTTGTTAATGAGATCTCTGCCTGTTCTCGAAACGTCGTTTGAATGTTGCATATTTTGGTTATGTTTCAGTGGAAGCTGCGTGCGATTTATACCACCACTATACCGTGGGAGGGCACCACAATCATGATAGAGGCGTACTGACGTATTAGTTGCTGTGCGAATCCATCAGTTAGTTTCTGCATGGTTTGAAAATGCATACTCCAGTACGGTAAAGTGCCCTTAGCTCATAAGTTAGGATTCTGAGTAGTATGGCTCAGCAGTAGGACCTCGGCCTTTGGTTTCAAATGGTTCGATTCCCCACTCAGGCAGTTTGACATGTAAGTCCAAAAGGCAACGTAAATAAGTTTGCATCTGTATTTAGTTATTTCTTGTGAGCCTTTGGCTCTCCCGTTTTTAATTTTAACTGCGTAAATGCAGCTACTTCGGGTCCACTACCGCAGTAGCTCCAAGCAAGATGGCCGGCCTATCTAGATTCCGGCGCGTGAAGTTTAGAAAGGTTTAAGATTTTGATTGTGGTTTCTGGTGTTATGTGGTTAGTTTAGGTTGGAAAAAACTGACCTTATTTTCGAGAAACGGCGACCTTAATTTACCCTTTACACCAACGGAGATAGTACAACCAACGTATACAGATCGATGGTGGACGCGCTTGGAGCCGGTGTGGAAGTGGTTCCGCTACTTCCTTGGAATCAAACTTTAAACTAACATACCCAGTTACATAAAAGATATCCACCCAAAACCAAAACTGGCATAAAAAGCTGCCAAGTTTCCAAAAACGATCGGCCTTTGAAGGTAGTGATATCATTCCACCAGGGAAAGGCCGCAAAGGTTAATCCTATTAGCCAAGTTAATCGCACCGAAGATTAACGGCTGTAGCAATCTTCAAGTTTTCATTTAACGTCCACAGTATTATTCGGTGCGATTAACTTGGCTAATAGGATTAACCTTGGAAGCCTTTCTCTGGTTGAATGATTACGACCTTCAAAGGCCGGTCGTTTTTGGAAATTTGGCGGGTTTTTATACCAGTTTTGGTTTTGGGTGTATATCACGACTTTCACAGGACTGTGAACGTACATAAGGTTACACCGTCTAATCTTCATCTGTAAACACTTTTTTCCTCGAGAAATTTTATATCTATAAATTTTCACATTGATAATTTTCAAATTTACCATTGCAAATTAGCCGTAAGATCTCACGGACTTGTGGTTGAGCTTAAAATGTGCGTGGGGACGAGAGCTATTCTCCCACCGAGTTTCATAGCCTGACACGGGTTATTTTATTGTATGACCATTTTTCACATGCTTAAGATTCTTCAATCCTATTTTTTGCACACACCGGCTAAAAATAGCTGATTTCGTTCGCTTCGCTCACTCAATCAGCGAAAGCCCTTCAGTTGTTTTCCACAAGTTGCAAATATGCCGTTTAAATTTTCAACAAGTTGCAAACATTTCGGCCGCATTGGGAGTTACCTTCGACATAAGATATGCTTTTATTGCTTACAGTTAAAGGGATATACCTCCCAGCGCCATTTTTCTCGATCCTCCACATCAAGTACGGCCCCCAAAGGTCTATTTACTTACCGTTAGTCTTTCCCTTGCTAAAAAACCGTTTTAAAATGTGGCGTCTAGGAGATTTTCTGTTGAAAAGTGTTAACTATATTTAAGAACGATCCGTCACTAAATGATGCAATGCGCGCGTACAATAATCACGACGTTTCATCTCTGTGTGTACATCTACTAATTTTCTAATAATTACTATGAGATCTACAATCTAATAGACTAATGCGGTAAAAATTAAAATTAATTATTCCAATAGATCGCCGAAGCAAAATTATAAGACACTAGCCTAGAAAATTATAAATTGTGATTTTAAAATACAAGAATCATTCCGGTTTTTGACGACACGATCAATGGGTACACGGTGGCTGGACTATTAGGTGCAATGCCAATTGAGACAGTAGCTATGTTTTTCACTGCGAGGAACGAAGCTACTACCGTCTCAGTTGACCTTAGCTGTGGTAAATACGCGGATGTGATCGTCGCGTGGGTGTTGTGAGGCAGGCGGAAGGTTATAAGGCAGGCGGTATGTTGCTTTAATAGACATATGTAACTTATGAGTGTATACGTACAAAAGGTCTCACTGTCTTGTCTTCATCTCTACATTTTTTCTGGAGGAATTTTATGTCTACAATTAATTAGTTGTTACATCTGCCAAATTGAGAATTTTTCGTAAGATTTCTTTGTTCACATTTTGTCATGCAGAAATGCCTGAAGTTTACTGTTACTAACAACTCAGACCACAAACGCATGAAGTACGTATTGTTGCGTAACCGTCATCTAACGTTCATCTCTTTTCTTACGCCAACAGTAAATTACTGATTATTTTGTACTTCGTTACGGTTCAGTTTTTAGTTCGTCCAGGCTGTTACAATAAATCTAAGGACCAGTACATTGTCTAAAGCCCTAACCAGACTGGCTGCTCGCGGCTGCCCGGTGTCGCAGTATGGTGCAAAAAAGACTTCAATATTAGTGCTTTAACACAACATGAACCGTACGATTGTACCATTCTTGACCTTGTAGACACGTAGTAACGCATCGCTTCGCACGAAATTGTCTTCTGTCTGGAGAGGCCTTAAGCCATTGTTGCGTGAAATCTTTGGTTGCAACATGGAAAAGAAACGAAATTTTAATTTCGTGGTTCCTAATTTCAAAACCCTCCCACTCATCCTTTAACTTTTATTTTTTTCTTTATCCCTTCACCCCCCCCCTTACATTTACCACAATTTGAAAGATTTCTGTCGCAATGGGATTTATCCTCAATATGCGAAAATACGCTTTTAGTTGCTTACAATTAACAGACACTTGTCTGCTAGTGAGTCTGCTTTTTTTATCATTAACAATCAGTTTTTTAACAATCAATATCTACAATGGGATGATCTACTGTTACTTGGCGGCGGCGCACTAGCGTGTGTCTAGATTACTGAAAATCATCCTTTCCAGAAATGCTTCTTTCGATGGCTACTGGATGTCAGCACTGTGGCCCTTGAAAACTTATTTATTATAAGCTGAAAAATACTTCAGAACCTTTATACCACGCGCCATGGCTGTTTGCTGTGACGTGCATACCACGTGACTGGGCTAGTCCAATCAGACGGCCAAACAGCCGTTGTTCTCGTTCGTCATTGGCTAACTCAAGGTGACGTCACGGCAAGCAGCCATTGCGCATGGTTTAGTTATTTACATTTTCTTTGTTTCTTTGTAGGACGTTTATTATATTTTTACTGTTATTTTTTTCTACGATGCACCTAAACTGTGCATTTGTTAATAAGTGTTGGTAATTACTTAGGTAATAATAGTAACTTTGCATTCGCTATTAAAAATAGTAATAAAAATAGCTATTAAAGATACGAACTTTGCTTTGCTAACAATATTGGTGATTATTTTATTATTACTATTGCTTTTTTTTTCTACGATGCACCCTAATTTTGCATTTGTTGCATTAGTTGACATTTGTGATTGGTGTGTTTTTTTTTCCTTAGTTACTTTTCATTATGGCAGCCAACACGCCACACGCGAACATTAGTAAACTAACTAGGTATCGCGTAAACTCACCTCTTCCAAGCGTACGCGTGGCCCTGACGGTAATTGCGGCGACTAATGCCTCTACTAATGCTTAGTTTACGAAACATCACTGAGGCAAAGCAATATGATAGGTATTAGTAGCCACAACTACCGCCAGGGCTCCCGCGTAGCGTTGGAAGAAGTAAGATGCGATCGCGTTAATTTTCTATAGTAAGACCAATTGGCACCAACGCCAGCGTGAAAGCGTTTTCGTCCCCACCTTCCCCTTCGGCCCACTCTGTTTTGCTTAGTTTTCCCATTATCCGTGACCGTTTCAACGTCAGAACGATGCGTGACGCTAGTTTTTCTGTATCGCTTCATTCGTTACCAATCAAGCTTCCAAAAGTCTTCATCTCCGTCCCTCCCCTCTCCCCACTCAACCCCCAACCCCTTCACCCTCCTGAGGGATTGGGTGTTGTTGTTGTTCCACCCCCACTCGCGGGGGTGGTTGTCTGCAGTTGGCGGGTTCTTGATTTGTGCCGAGGTCATCTGTCTGCCTTCCCGGGAGGAAGCGGCAAGCGTTCGCCGTACATATCCCCGGGGTCCACATGTCTTGGCACAGGGGCTGTACTTCATTACGCGCCGTCAGTCACAGCTCCGCCCCCGGGTTCACCCCTCCGTCTCCGTATATCCGCCCTCTACGCCCTTACTCAACTCGAGTCCAAATTGGATAGTTGTAATACCCACTGACCCTCTAGGTCAGTAATGGTTAGCGCCCCTGTAAAGCACGCCCGCGTATGTGGCAGCTACCTAACTCAAAACATAAGCATACTTTAACTGACGAACGTACTGAAAAATTTGCGTACTCACCGATTTTATTGCTTTATTAGCATTATTTACGTAACTCACTTGATATGGTGCACAGGAAACGCCCCTTGAACAAAAAAGCCGTCTAAGTGGGATCGTCTACAAGGCTTAAAACAACGTTAAATTGACGGACTTTGCTGCGCAGGGCCGTCTTGTTAAGAGTTTGTAAATTGTAGACCTTTCAGTTTCCCAAATTCGACGATTGGCGTCAAAAGAAGGAGCCACCTAGCAAACCTTCCGTCTTGCCTCTCTGGTCTCGTCCCGTACATTTATGTCTCCTCTAATTTGGTTTTTCAAATTCAATATGACCGTCGCATTCATGAAATTCTGACGGCCGTTTCGAATTGTGTGTACTTATAATTCTTCACCGTGAAATGGTAAATTCACACTGGTGGTATTTTTTATTTTGACGTTCTCTTGTAGCCGTTTACATGAAATCCAAGATGGCCGCCATCACATGCACGAAATTCAAGATGGCTATCACATGCATGAAATCCAAGTGCATCACTTACGTGAAATTCAAGATGGCCACGTGCATACACGAAGTTCAGCATGGCCATATACATTTCGTACACATGAAATTCAAGATGGCCACATCTTTACGTTATTCAGGATAATGACCAATAAAAAATTTAAGCAGATTGCAGCACTTACGAAGTTCATGACCACCATAGATGTATAAAAAAATGAAATATTCACACGCAACAGCATAAAATAAGATTCCTGAATCTACAGCAAGATAATTAATTTGCAGGGAAGGACTTCACTTCAAATGACAGGACGAATTTACACACAACAGCGTAACATGTACCAACTTTAAGATGACACCCCCCTCCCCCGAAAACAAGGGTGAGTGTCTGTAACATCATAGCGTTTCTTTGTTGACTATCTTTTTTGTATGTAGAGGAAGTTTTATGTTGTGACCTTGGCTTCGAAGAGGTCGATTTAGCACAGAATTAAAGCTGATATATGTTATACTTTTGTGTGTGAATTCGCCCTGTCATTTGAAGTGAAGTCCTTCCTAGCAAATTAATTAACTTGCTGATTCAGGAATCTTATTTTATGCTAATGCGTGTGAATATTTCATTTTTGCAACTTCATAAGTGTAGCAATCATCTAATTTTTTTATTGGCCATTTTCCTGAATAACGTAATCGAGGTGGCCATCTTGAAATTTATGCATGTGACAGCCATCTTGAATTTAATGTATGTGATGGTCATCTTGAACTTGGTGTATGCGTGGCCATCTTGAATTTCGTGCGTGCGGAGCGAAGTCCTTCCCTACAAATTAATTATCTTGCTGATTCAGGAATCTTATTTTCTGTTGAGGAAAAAGGCACAAAAAGTTCTGAAAAGAAGTTAATATTTTGGTTACAACTGAGAAAGTACAGAAACAGAAAATTTTTTTTCCCAAAATGGGGTGGCGGAAAAGTTGTCGTACCTCTCCCTCGCTCTGCTACCGCATCCTGAAGACGGCATGTCAGAAGGCTGAATGCAGAGTGTGCTACGTAAACACCTCGAACCCGCCACTCAAGCAACGTAATGGCGTTGTGGCGGTCAGATAAAGTATAGCGTTGTGTCTGCGGCCTCTCAACGATATTTCCCGTTGTGTGGACAAGCTTATATGGCTTTACCGGGCTCTCTTACAGGCGAGCAAGCTGCACTTTGGTTCAAGTTTTGATGGGGGGCGCGCGCCCGCCGGAGGAAGAATTACCCTTGGTCTACAAACTTTGGTGATGAATGGGCGCGTTGCGGTTGTGTTGGGGATTTTTTCCTCCAGTCCCGTTCTTGGCCAACGTGGCCGCAGCGAAAATTGCACTAATTAGTTGAGCACATAGCGAATTAGGTTTGAAGAGGGCCTGTAGTGGAGTTGTTGAAGAGGGCACAAGTTCCAGAGCGGATTGACTGTCTTGGTCCTCTTGAGGAAATTGTTACTTATTTGGACGGGCGGGGGGGAGAAATAATAGCTGTTAATGGTTGTCTTCCTGCAGTGTGCAAAAAAAGTCTCGTTTAAATGTTTATGTTTGGTGCTTATGACATGAAGACATTTCAAACTTTAGTACTTGTGGTACACGGCACTTCATGCTGTCGGCAAAAAAAAGTGACTGATACATGAAAATCGAAATAGAGCTTATTTTAATTGCAGATTGGTTTGTATGCGACTTTAGAGGTTGACGCACTTCCAGCCGAAACCATAGTACCAAAAGGGCGACAGGGACAATTTTACTGGACAATTTTCATCGGAAATTCCTTGCTGTTCCTGTGAACACTGAGCTGTGGGCATGTAACGTCTTTGTTAGACCTTTACTGGAATATGTTAGGCCTGTCTGGTCCCCTTATCTCGTGCAAGATATCAATCATATCGAATCCATCTAATCATATTGAGCTACGCCATCTTCAGGCCGACTTCAAATTTCCGAATGGCTTTTTGTCGGTTGACTTGCCCTCCTTGCCCTCGAGGGCATGTAATTCTGCAATTCTTATGCTGCTAGACGTTTTCTCGCAAAAAAACGATGACCCCAATGGTCACTACAGTGCGCGTTTTTCGTAAGGTTTCAATTAATAAACAAACGATAGCTTGTGCGTTCACTTTAATTTTCTTTTTGTTATCTCATTTGCTACATTTACTAAGATTTCACCAGCAATGACGATATTAAACTACGGTTCAGTGATCCTCTCGTTTTCTAATTGCCATAGCCGAGTAACAATGCAGCCTTTGGTAACTTACTGTTTCCGTTTCACAATTAAATCCAATTGTTACTGTAATTGTAACTTATCTACATCTAGACACACGCCAGTGTGTGACGCGCCAAGTTATGCAACAGTCATTACAACAAACATCACATCGATTCAATTGTCGAGGTTGTAAACCATTGTAGCGCGACGCCATAGCGTCAGTGTCTAATATCCTGAAGCAGAGTTGAGCACATTTCAGGTACTTGGATAAAAATAATAATGCGGTACAAAAGATTAAATTGTTTTGAAATCAAGAGCAATGACCCACCTGACAAAAATTAACTCGCGTAGGAAAGCCAGCTAAGCTGCTTTCAATGCAAAATCTGACCCTCAGTAACGTTGAAAATGTGTAACTAGTGCAGGGACGGATCGGTAATGTCGGGAGGAATTAACTTACGAGATCGGTTGGGATGAAGGATAGCTCAGTGATAGAACCAAATTACTACTGAAACCGGAGTTGCCATTGATGTTAATTTATTGGTTCAGTTCTAAGATGTTTGGGCTCGCCTGCCATGACATTATCCCTGCCAATAATAATTCTAATGGGATGAGGGTGATTGTAAAGGGAGAGATTTGGGGCCATGAATAGTTAAATTTGGGCAGTTGGAGGACTAATGGTGGACAATTTCTAATTTCGAAAGAGGACTTACTTGGTTACAGGAAAGAACAGAATGAGGGTTGGGGATTTTTACTATATTGTTACCCTAGCACTGAGTATTGCATTGTTGGTTAGACATTGCACCAGTTTACAATCTTATATTATAAGGTACACAAGTTTTACATTGTTGTTAACAATTGTTCATGACAATACAGTGTACTGAGAGTTGTTGGAGGTAAAAGGCTAACTGAGAAAGAGGTCTGCCAGGCAAGGTCGATTGAGTCAAAGTAGCATAAGACCACCGTGAGTGCAACGTCCAGCAGGGCTGACGAGTGTCGGGTCACCATGGCAGATCATTCCCAACATTTCTAGTCCGCTCATCCCATGTTAATTTCCATAGGGTGATTATTCATCGATACGGAGATAACGGGAAGGCTTCCAGCTATGAAATTGAATGAATGGCTGCAATACGATACGAACTGCGTACCTTTTAAGGTTTGTAATCTAGGAGTGTAACGGGGATGACGTGGGATGGCGCGTAAGTACGGAAATATTGTTATAACCATTGTCGGCATCGTCTCTCATTGGACGGCCAAAGTTCGGACAATGACAACGTGTATACTGACGTGCGTGCCTAGACACACACTAGTGTGGCACGATAAATTTAAACAACGTTGCCAAAGAAATTGTATTCACGTCCATTTCACGAAAAATAAACCAACTGTAAAATCAATAGTAAAATAAACAAAGGCAAAAACTGGCGAAGAGGCCACCAAGTTGGGAGTGGTTCGGCCCTTCAACGGAGTGATATCAACACACCAAAACTAACGAAATAAAACAAACTACAACAAAATTAAAACCAAACCAAAAACATATAAGAGGTGACGAGGTTGATAATGGTTCGGCCTGTAGGCAAAAGTTAGTAGCAAAGTGTTGAAAACCAATTTCTTGTTGACGTGCCACTTTATTACACATCTGCACGGGTGGAGTTGAGTCTAATACACAATTAAAAATAAAAGGACTGATATATCAAAATCCAAAACTGGTAAAAGAGGCCGCCAAGTTCCGAATGGTTCGGCTCCTCAAAGGAGTGATATCAACACACCAAAACATTCGCCAACTTATTCGCACCGAATAATACTTTGGACGTTAAATGAAAACTTGAACATTGCTACCATTCGGAACTTGGCGGCCCCTTTTACCAGTTTTGGTTTTTGATATGATTAATAATACCGTAAGGGAGCGAGGACTATCCGCATCATCGACTTGCAATACCACATGAGAAACTGCTCGCAGGTAGCTCTTCTGCAATACAATAATGGAAGCTACCGACTGGAAGGCGATGGTGCAGCTCGCAAGTAGCTCTTTTGCCGTCCGATAAAATGGAAGCTACCGATGGGTGCATGCCGTCCTTAGACAGGTTACCTTCATGGGTTACATGGGTTGCTGTCCTTAGGGGTCGACCGAATTTCGGTTTCGGTCCGGCAAATTTTCGGTTTCAGTTCGGTTCTCGTTTCGGCCATGGAGTTATATTTCAGTTTCGGTTTCGGCCAAAACCAACGAACTGGTTTCGGTTACGGTTTCTGTTTCGGCTAAATCCTATGCTGCAGTTTCGGTGAAGCCTAGCCTACTAACTAGGCTGTAGCCTAAGAGATCCAGTTTTCATCTGCCATGTCATGCCAATAAATAATAAATACAATTTTTCTTTCAATTCGAATTTCATCATAATTGTAATGGCTTCGTTGCACAGGAGGGAATTAATTGATGTTTTCAAGCAAAGCTTTTACTTAGTTTAATGAAGCCCGTTAATGGTTTTAACACGAATGAATGGTTTTAAACTTAAAAAAAAAAGGCTAATGACTAAAACGAAAGAAAATACAAACGGAAATCCTGAAGTCTTTTTGCAGTATTGGCAGTTTTGGTTAAATTCTGAAACGTTTTTTATTTGTGGGGTGGAAGTGCGTGTGGATTTTCTCAATCTAGGGTCAGAAAATGGGTAAACTAGGCTCTAGACTATAAGTCTATGAAAAACCATCATACACTCATGATTTTATCCTTGCTTTTTGTCTTATTATTAAAATTGATATTCAGGTTAGGTTTAGGTTCCGATTTCGGTAGTGGTTTCGGTTTCGGCCGAAACCGGTTTACTGGTTTCAGTTTCACAGAAACTGAATTGCCAGCTTCGGTAGTGATTTCGGTTTCGGCCGAAACCAAATCACCAGTTTCGGTAGGGGTTTCGGTTTCGGCCGAAAGTGAAGAAATCTGTTTCGGTCGACCACTAGGTCCTGAGACAGGTTCCCTTCAAGGGTTACACGGGTTGATGTCCTTATACCAGTTACCTCCACGGTTTACATGGGTTGCTGTCCTTGGACTGGTTACCTACACGGGTTACATGGATGCTGGCCTTACACAGGTTACCTTCACTGGTTGCTATCCTTAGAATCGTTACCTTCACAGGTTGCTGTTCTTAGATTGGTTACCTTCATGGGTTAGATGGGTTGCTGAGACAGGTTACCTTCGTGGGTTACACAGGTTGCTGTCCTTAGACAGTTACCTTCACACATTATACGGGTTGGTTGGTGTTCTTAGCATGGTTACCTTCACTGATTACATGGGTTGGTATCCTTAGACTGGTTACCCTCACGGGTTACACAGGTTGTTGTCCTTAGATTGTTTACCCTCACGGGTTAGACGGGTTGCTGACCTGAGACTGAATACCATCATGGGTTAAACGGGCTGCTGTCTTTAGTCTGGTTACCCTCACTGGTTAAATGGGTAGCTATTCTTAGACTGGATACCCTCATGGGTTAGACGGGTTGCTGCCCTTATACGTTTTACCTTCATGGGATACACGGGTTGCTGTCCTTAGACTGGTTACCCTCTTGGTTTAGAAGGGTTCTGTTGTTAGACTGGTTACCCTCACGGGTTAGAAGGGTTGCTTTCCTTACACCGATTAACTTGGTTGCTGTTCTCAGACTGGTTACTTTCACGGGTTGCACAGGTTGCTGTCCTTAGACTGGTTACCTTCACTGTTCACCACGTAGATAAGTTGCTGTCATTAGACGGGTTACCAGCTGGTCTAAAATAAACTAAACTAAACTTGTTTCTGTTTTACAATCAAATGTAAAACAACGGGCAGTTTATTGGAAATATTACTAATCAGCGTCCATTAATTACACATAAATCAAGATTTTCTTATGGCTGTTCAAGAAACGATTTACAATTACATTTTCATAATAAGGATCTTACGACCAATACTTTCACTAAAACAAAACCATACAACCGCCAAAAGGAGTGCTATCGTACAAAACTCAATAAGGGTACCTTTACGCTTATTGGGTTTTGTACGATACCACTTCTTTCGCTGTTGTATGATTTTGTTTTAGTGAAAGTATTGGTCTTAAGCTCCTTATTATGAAAATGTAATTCTAAATCATCAAGTTTTTGCCGTAGAAAGTAATGATATGAGGCAAAATGGCGGCCACCAAGTTTTCCGTCTCAACCCTGAATCACTACATCTTAACTGACACCTCTGTGATTGTCAGTGAAGCTTGAGTGATCACGATTCGGACCACAAACTTGGTGACAGCCAATTTGGCTCTTATATCACTACTTTCCAGGGCAAAAACTTGATGGGTCCTTTTACCCTTAGAGTTTATTTTTTTATGATCCTTAGTCTCACTCTTTACCAATTTTACGTAGAGTATCAGTGTCCATCAACTAGCATTGAAGGTAGACGTTTAACCGTACCGTTACGGGATATTTCCCCTTTTCCCATACATTCAGTATGCCTAGTTCAGGACGTGGCGCACCTTACGTTGACAGATCCAGTCAAAGGTGATCTTTTTTTTTCCCCCTACCCTATCAGTACAAGCAAAAATCATGTAATTGAAAACAACAACCGCAAGCCCAATTTTCGTGGTCCACGTGAATTTCCCCTAATGATCCCAAACTTTCGACCTTTTGAGACTGTTTGTTCGGTTGGCTTATTTTCTTGGTAGATGGAAGGATGGGAGGTGGAAGGGGAATTATTTGGAGAGAGCGAGTGGCCTCGATGATTACATCTAGGTATTGCGTTGCCCCAGTGACGTACGTGACTTGCGTTGCTATAGTTACTGGGCTAAACGCGTGTACGAACTTGGTACGCGACACGTGGGCATTACAATTCGCCCTTTTCCCAAAAAAATGCACCCCCAAAACTTTTAGATTTTAAGATCTCTTACAAAAGGCGTACTGTGGGTGTGGATGCCATCTCGGGGAGTAATAGCACTTAAGGTCGCCAAATTGTTAGCGCTACGTGTAACCAGAACAGCATTTGAATCTTGTCTTTCTTTGGAATGTGTATGGTTCTGAGTTTGATCAACTTAGAAGCTCCAGACACACTCATCAGTTTTTCTTATGCCTTTTTCTGTTAATCCATCTTAACATGGTAAGTTTTGTTTAGTTTCTGTTACGTGTGTGATTGTGTCATATGCCGAATTCCGATTCCCGTGATTAGGACTAGGTTCGTCCCTTCATAGCTGGTTTCGTCAACCTCGTTTATGTCTCTTGTTCAAGCGGAGGTGCGTTGACGGCACGGCCGACAGAGATAAAAGCACTGTCCTGCAGTGAGGCACGGAGCTTTTAGTCCCGATCTGCCTTGGTCATCATCTGGATTTTAATGCCGGCCGTTAGGTTCGAGTATACTCGCATACGAGTTGCAGTTTACGCTAGGTTCTTACTCGTCCAGAGTATTGTCGCTCAAACGAACAGTGACGTCAGAAGTGTTGTTGTCTATGGTTGTGCCCTGCATGTAGGCGTATGTATGTGTGTGTGTTAGGTTATTTGATTTCTATCATTTTGCGGCTGAGCATTCGTGCACAAAAATAAAGAAAAGAAATGCCAACAAAAAGAAACGAGAAGAAGAAAAATCTTTGTCCGGAAGTTAAATCTTCCTTCGTCGCGAGCTGCTGCTAACAAAATCAATCACTTTCTTGCGTATCTGGGAGCAGCAGATGAAAAAGAAGCGGTTGGGAAAATCAATGCGACGGTGGATTGGGGCGTCCTGGAGGAAGGGGGGGGGGGAAGAGTTCGGGGGGAAGGGGGGGGGGGACGCGACAGAGCGTCGATATCAAGTGATTGTCTGCCTGAGGCGATGGGACATTAATTTAATCGGAAATAAACGACGTTGAATAAAAACCATTGGGGAATAAAAACTTTTTAAATCCGGTGTGTATTTTGTTTGGCTTCGGGATTTGCGAGCTTGTTGCTGAGAAAATCCTTCTTAGGGAAATGACAGATTCAATATAGTCGGATTTGATTCTTTTTT